>BSBH01000083.1:0-92554 GCA_026013035.2 Dothideomycetes sp. NU30 | reverse complement strand
TCTTCTTCTTCTTCTTCTTCTTCTTCTTCTTCTTCTTCTTCTTCTTCTTCTTCTTCTTCTTCTTCTTCTTCTTCTTCAAAAAGGCTGTCAATCTCTCCACTTCTGGCTCTCTTCGCCTCGGAAAGATCAACAGTAGCGTTCTCTTCGTCTAGAGCTCTCTTCTTGAGGGCCTCGTTCTGGTTGTTGATCGGGCCAGAAGTGACATTTGTGACATGGCCACCAGGCAGAGCAAGTGTGAAAGGAGCCATTTCGTGATGGGTTTCTGAGACGAGGCAGTAAGTCGTGATAGAAACTGTAGTGTGGCTCGGAGAAGAGTGCTTGAGAAAGCGTTGATAGCAAGCGAGAATTCTGCAGAGATCGACTGGAGTTATATACCACAGTATCTCTGGACACGCACCGTTGAATTACTCATATCAAGGCAGAATATTTCTCAATTGCTCTCCGGTTACACAGTACATCAGATTCCATTGGCACGGGCATTCTCTGGGAACTCTTCGGCAGAATCTTTTGCGTCAGAGTTTGCATACTTGTGAACGAGATATGAGTTTGGCTAGGCAGCGACAGTTCCATTACACGGAAAACACTGTGGTGCGTTGGTTTTTCTGGTGGTGAGTCAACATCAGATGAAAAAGGTGGCATCAGGGAGAGCGTAGGAGGATAAGAGGTTAAGAGGCTAGGAAAGATTACAGCTTTCGACGAAAACGGAAACGAGAAACCTCCCTGATAAGGTCAAGCTGTTGATAGACGCGAATAGGATGTGGTTGAGTGCCGTGAAAGGGCGTGGTTCACCAAAGATACGAGCTTGCTGAGGAGAGGGTGGCTTACTAGTAAATACAAGGCAGAATCGAGAACATACACACCTACCTGATCTGTGATGCGCACGACGCTAGAAGTCGAAATTTGGCAACCCAAGCGAAGTTGGCAATCATTGCATGAATTTCACTTACCTAGTACCATCTAGATCAAATCTTTGGCGTCGTCAGAAAGCCCGACATGAACATGCATAGATCCAGCTACAAGCATATCAACACAACACCAGTGCAAACTTCGAAAACTGACAATAAAGTGACAGCCCACTGAAAACATCCTACCACTTTCCCAAAGCAATCGCATTCTTCCAAATAACAGTCCTCTCATCGGTCACAGTTGTGCCGACACAATCCGTCAAATACTTCTCCCAGCCCTCCTCAGTCATGGCCGCGAGTCCCTCGGCAATCTGCGCATCACACTGCGTACTCAAGAACCACGCCGCAGATGCGAACCCCCAACGATCATCGTTGATCAGATCCAAAACATCCTTGGGTCCCATGGCCTTCGCCGCCTTGACCATGTCCGCAGTGATTGCCCCGTCATCACCGTTAGCCGCAATCCACTCGGCGTACTTTGAGTTGAAAGCGGGACTTTGCATGTTGCGTGTACCTTGGCCTGGTACACCCGGGTAGTGATTGATGCTGTACTGGAAGTTGCTGGTTTCGAAGAGCATGATTGAGAGGAGGGCGGCTTGGGTTCCAAATTCGTGGATCTTGAAGGTGCGGAAGCTTTGGTCGATGTTGGGAGCAGCGGTGTCTGCGGTCGCACATTCAACAGAGAACTTGGCATTGGCGCATGATGAAGTAGAAGGAGCGATGATTGTGATGTCCTTGGCTGTGAGGCCGTGGCAGGGTGGTGACGAAGGAGCTGCCAGCGCCGTGGGGATGGCGCAGAGTCCGCCGAGGAGGAGTGATTTGAACATTTTGATGGTCTGCTTAGAGTTCTTCGGTGCTGAGAAGGGGGAATAGATGATGACCTTGGACCAGCAACAAGGACGCAGCTATAAGTATAGCAGTCAAGACAAGGCAGAAAGAGCAGAAGCAAAGACTTGGAGAACGGATCGAGAGACATACAAGTCTCAGTCAGTTCAGGCGAGCCTCAGCCTTGTCCCCTATCTCATCGAACCATCTAGCATCCGAGGCCTACCAGTCGCGACTCAGCTCGAAGTCTCAACATCATCGGCACCACCAAGCTTGACTCTCGAGTCTCAGGATTCGAGCTGTCAACCAACCATATGGAAGCTTCACTGCTCTGTGCTCTCACACAACTCTCACGAAGGAAGAAAAGAAGACTATACACTGTATCACATGAGCTTCCACCGAACCGCGCGCACCCGTCTCAAACACGGCGCGCCACAACATCAGTTTCAGCACCGTGCATCATCTCCGACGTCAGGCAAGGGCAGTTTTGAATTCTCTCTTTGCATCAGTGTCACGCAGGAAATCCCGTCGAGGAACATAACCTTAGTGTGATCTTTTGGGCGCTTGCATGGAATAAATTGTATGTTGGTTCATTGGCAAAGAGAGGAAGTTGAGGGAGGGACGAAACGCACGGTTGCTTGTGACTGAAAAGCAGCCCCATGTTGGACGTACGTCACCTGAAACCTTGGTCTTCATGTAAGATGCAAGACGCAAGACAGTGATGTGATGCAGGAAGATTGCTCGGAACACGAGCGGCTTGATGTTCCCGGTGACAGGAGGGCAAGACAAGGTAGAACCGGGTTTGCAAGGCGTGGAAGGGTTTGAGCAGGGTCACTGCTTTGACAACGAGAGACCAAGAGTTCACTCACCCCGTGCTTCATGCAGGGATATCGGATAAAATATTTCAGTGAATTGAGAGAAGTGAGGGAAGAGAGGATAGCTTTGGTGGATTACAAAAACGTAGGACTCAATGCCAAAGAACGTACGAAGTGTCTCAGTAGATGGGATGTGAGTCAAGGGATCTATACCACTTCAGAAAGACCAAGACTGTTTGGGGATTGCTCCATTGAGAGCCCCAAGACGATGTCACTTCCATTACGAGAATTTCCAAGTCCTACGTTCATGTCATCTACAATTCGGGGCTCTCAAAGGACACGATATACCCATAGTCAGGAATTATGAGTCAATATGGAAGCACAAGAACACGGCTGCACAAGTAAGACGATATAGTTGTATGACGACTGGTACTCCGTAGTTGATGGAGCTAATGAGAGGGGGTATACCGAAATTTGCTGAATCAACGCCTGCCCAACCATGCCATAAAAAATCAATCCTTTCCATCCGCCTGATCAGAAGTCCTCAGTTTCCATGCTGTCCTCGACGCTCCTGCGCAGTTTTCGCCTGTACGTCCTCTTGCTCTTTTCGTCGCCCCAAAGTAGAGCAGATGCCTCGGGGTGTACCATTGTCCTGGGATCGTAAGAAGGGTTCTCATCGCTGATGGCCGTCATGATGCTGTCGATGTGGTCCTGGATATCGTGTGGTCTCTTGGGGAAATAACAAAGTGTCTTGGTGGAAGGACTGATTCTGTGGTGGAAAAGCGGAGTCAGGACGGTGACACGGGGCTGAGTGTTCGGAAAATCTGTGGGAAAGTGCAGGCGAACATTGATGGTGGCACCATACAGGTCGGTTTCTGAAGCACCAAAGAACGTAAGGGTCCAGACCAGAGGATTCTCGTCGACAAGGCTGATTTCGACTGAAGGACCCGTATTCGTGCTGTAGACCTTGCGTAGCGAATCGAACTGATACTGGGCATTTGCAACCGCACATATGGCTGGTTCATCTTTTACCTTCTCAGCCCAGCCCTTCTTCTCAGCTTCTAGCGCTTCATAGATGCGTTGGACACGGGATCGAAGCGAGGCATAAGCAAATTTGCCGTTCATGACATTGGAATGATACTCGAATGGAGCGGTCTCAAACTGCGTACCATCCTTGATTTTGGCAGAGGCCTCGTCAATGGATTTGAGATAGGCGTCGTAATACCACAGGAAACGACGCTTGTAGAGGTCGACAAAGGGATCGAATTTAAGGTCTTCCGCAACGTCATGTACTTCTTGTTCAGGATCGTATTCTACAGCATCATCACCGTCGTCTTCGTTGGGATAGAACGCACCCAGCCGGCGATCTCTGCTGGAAGGTTCGGCGACATGGTCTGCGTCGGAAATGTTCAAGATCTGCTCGAGTCTTTGGATGATGGTGATTCGGATGGTTTCGTGAAGTATCTTTTGAGCGTAGGACATGGCTTGAAACTCAGTGATCTTAACATCCTCAAAGCCGGGTTCGTTTTCAAAGGGATTCGAGCTCATAAGGCTCTGTATGCTGATGAGAACACTTTCGAGGCCTTGCGCAGTGCTCCAATCCTCGCCTTTTTCACCACGCCACGTGCCAAGGATACTCAGGCAGACCTTGCCGTTGGCGTAGATGTTTGGGTTGAAACGACATCTACCGCCGTTGGTTGTATGGCATTTGACTGTAGGTGAAGTAATGGGGTACTTATCGCCAAACTTTGCCTTGAACTCAAAGAAGCCAAACTCATAAGGTGTTTCGGGCGGACCGATGATTAGAGCGCGTACATTTCTGACATCAGATTCGCGGTGAGCGATGGCAAGAGAGAGGTCGGAGCCCTCCCGTAGAGCTTGAATCTCCTGTAAACCAATTAGATGGTGTTCGACAACAGCATATAAAATTCATCTCCATGTTCTGATGTCCAAGGAGGGGCTCTCAGTGCAACATTCGTTCGGTAAGTCTTGTTATCGTTCCACAGAAAGACCAAGACTATCTGACTACGGTCCATTGAGAGCCCAAGATCGATGCCATCAGATAGGGCTCTCAGTGGACATCGTGGTATTAGTCTTGGTTACTCTGCATATGCATGGACCAATGTGGCAGAGTAGTATCCATTGAGAGGGAGAGCCCTACCCTATTGGTGATGACAGTCGTATTTGATACATTCTCAAAGAGCAGAGCGTAGTGTGTATGATAACTGACCTTCAGTACACGAAGAGTGGACGATTTAGCCATGATGAGTAGATATGTGGGTATCTTGACGGTCAACGAAAAAGGCGCGGGGTAGTGGGGTGAGTAGAAGTGGAAAGTGATTGTGTGTGAAGATGCACACGGGGCATATCAGCAGTATAGTGAAGTGATTCAGAGGTCTTGTCATTTCAGACAATGTGTTGACCTGTGGTGGTAAGAGAGAAACAATACATGTCACATTTGTTGCGATCACCTTTCATTGCGTGTGTTGTCGTGGGCAGGGAGTAGCCGCAGGGTGGAAGAAGTGTAATGATGCCCCCACCATTGGGCGCGCGCTTGCTCAAGCTCACTCGATCAAGCTCGGCGGCTGAGGCCGATTACTGTATTCAATTCTATCCACTGCATCTATCTGGAAGCAAGCAAGCAAGCAAGCAAGCAAGCAAAGAAACGAACAGTCCGTCCCCTATTTACGCCAGCGCCAGACATAACGTCAACTCGACATCCGTAAGTTTCCCATCAAGACAAATCGCTCGGTCGAAAGATATATCCATCCAATCGATACCCGATACGCGTTACCACCGCCATTGTTTCCGCTTTGAACACGACCCACGTTTTGGTCCGCTTGCTGCACCAAACCCACGCGATACAATACATCAAAGAGCACTGTACTGTACTGTACTGTACTTTACCGCACCAGACTACGCCCTCCTTGTACACCGACACCATGTTTGTCCATCCCACACAAAGAAGCTACCGCCAGTACAAACATCTAACCACGTGGCGCTAGGGTTGTCTTTGCGCTGCTCATCATCAACAAGGCCGGCGGTCTGGTCTACAATCGCAACTTTGCTCCGGGCCTGCAAAAGCTCAATTCGAACGACTACCTCATCCTGGCCGGCACCTTCCACGGTATCCACGCCATATCACGTTCTTTGTGTCCCGTCGCGCCTTCTCCACCACAACCGGGCAGTCGCACAGAGCCAGTCACGGGCATCCAGTCTCTCGAGTCGTCGCATTTCCGTCTTACCTGCTTCCAAACCCTCACTGGCACAAAATTTCTGCTCTTCACCAGTCCTGAGCAGCCCAACACGGACCAGATTGCTCGACGCTGCTACGACATCTACGCCGACTATGTCATGGCCAATCCCTTCTACAGTCTCGAGATGCCTATCAGAGTCGACAAGTTTGACAGAGCTCTGGCCGCATATCTCGTCCGCCCCTGAACGGCCCACTCATCACCTGCACGCACATTACGCTGCCTGCTTGCCTGCCTGCCACCTCTGATCTGGCACCCCCTGATCCGATCATCTGCCATGACAGTTTCTCCGTTCCTCATCTTATCATCTGCCTCTGTTGCATTTGACCACGCCGTCAGCTGCTTCTGTTGCATTTCACCGTTGCTCACAGCCCAGGCTATTCTCTTTGATCGCCGTCGCTCATCTTGGCTGCAATGCGCTGCACTGTACTGCACTGCACTGCACTGCGATGCAGGCACGAGACCCTCCGACGCGTCCATCCGCAAGGCACACCACCACCACATGGGCCTTTGACGGATTTTCCATCCACCCGCCCTAACGCATGCAAGACCGATTGCCATGTCGCCGTACAGTACGTTTCGATCAAATCATATCATGCACTCCCATGGCGTGTCCTGTATCCTGCACTCAGCAAACAGTAATCACATCAACATCGGAATCAAACTTTGAGTGTGGCTACCGCTGTACGTGACTACGCCGGGCTGCCTCGGACACCTTTTTATGTCTCAGATACATTGCAGTCTGCACTCGGTCCAACATGTTGCACTACATACACAAGTGCTGGTCTACGGCCGCAAATTGAATCATAGCAGGCTTCCCTTTTGCTCACCCCCACTGTTGCAGACACCCTCACGAGTCAACGGTTTTGCGCAAGCTCGAATTCATGATTAAAGAAGTGCACCGCCCTCAAGCTAGCTAGCCTTATAGTAGACTAGTCGTCCATTCGGTGCCAGCCCATGTGGCCTCGACGAGTGCTTTGTGGAGGCCACGCCAACTGGGCTAGCGATTGAACGGCTAACGCTCATATGACGTCATGGACGCTGTTGGGTGCCAATCGTGAACTGAGGCTATTCATATCAACAAGTCTTCCTTTCTTCCTAATTTGCCCGCTTCATGATGGCTTGAACCGGTGCCTAGCCTGACCAAATAAGCTGTCCGTTGCTGACTCTGTTTCTCTTTGGAGCTTAGATTCGGCGACACCGGTGACTGAAATGGCCAGGCTACCAGATTGAGCCATTCTGCCTCCCAGTGGCTGCGGCTAGTTAGAC
The DNA here is from genome assembly GCA_026013035.2 of Dothideomycetes sp. NU30. Taxonomy (NCBI): domain Eukaryota; kingdom Fungi; phylum Ascomycota; class Dothideomycetes; species Dothideomycetes sp. NU30. The sequence continues at coordinate 85,486 of BSBH01000083.1, read as the reverse complement.
AAATGTCCTCGGAACTGGAAGAGGAAAGGCTAGATGCGGCGAATAATCATACTAGATAGCGGGTCAAGGTCTGAGTCTCCAGCGGAGGTGAGAAAAAGCGGTTCAGATGGTTGTTTACTACCTACTCCTCTTCCGGTGCTCAGGAATGACGATCCCTGTTCCCCCGGTCGTTTTCTCGGAAGTGTGGCATACGAAATCCTTCGTCGCGTGTGCTCCACGTTGTCCATCACCACGATCTGAATTTGGTACATGGAGGTTGTACTGTTTCTCAAATCTGGCTTCTACAAAGAATGATGACCCGTTTGCTTTTCCGTGCTTCTCCCACATGCCGACAGCCCATCACGTCAGTCACCAGCAGAGTTGTCCAAGTACCTCAATCGACTCGTACGAACCCGTCCGATTCACTTTCCGTCAGCCGTCAAGGTATCGGAAGTGTATATCTGGCTGGTTCCCTTGTCACCATTCATGTTCATACATGATATATTCTTTACCGCGTATCAATCAATTATCATAGCAAAAACGTGCAGCCGTCCACTTTCCTAGAGACACGATTTCACCCGTCGGTCTCGGATGACGAAGGTCCATGCGGTTAGGAGTAAATAATTACTCGCCACAATCAAAGTCAAGGTAGCCATTCTGCGCCGAGACAACGGGCCAGATGAGTATGTATGCGTTCAAGGTTCAAAAGATTCAGGCCTCTCACCCCCATGCTCCGATGCTGAATCATGAAGACCATCATCAGATTGAACCCAACATTACATGATAATTTGTAGATGACGTGCATTAGCTGGGAGCGCTACCCAACAGCTCTGTACTGTATCTGTAACACGAGCACGGTGGGGGGGCCTCAAGAAAATGCATCCGATGAGCACGGCGGCAAGGCCTTCTGCTTTGGTTGTGGTACGCCTGTTGTCTTCCAGTAACCAGGATGAAAGAAAGCCAGTAATGCGCCATGCCGCCGTGACCATGGCCAGACGCTGCATTTTCCTTTCTTCCGTCTGTTGGCCACCCCTGGCATGCGTCGTGCCTCTCGAATGTTGTTGTCAACAACGGGGCAGCAACAAAGTAACATGTCTTGGGATTTTCCTTTCTTCAATCTGTTCGGCTCACGCGGGCAGAAGATCTTGGTCACGCAACCTGCCGATTGGCCACACCATTTCAACTGTGCCATGCCAGGGATCAACACATCGTACTTCTTATGTACATGTAAACAGATCACTGTAAGTTCTGGAGATGGTTCTCTTACTTTTGTGATTGACACAGATCTCATGCCAGTTGCCCACACTTGTCCAAAAAGTCCGGCCCGCGAATCACTCATCAGTGTTAGGCAATCCACCTGATGACCAAAAGCAACGGTCCGCCTCGTGGGGTTTGACCACCACTTCTCTCTTTTCTCCGTCTGGTGTGGCTTATGTACCCGGCTGCACAACTTTTTTATGCCAAGAGCTGATGAAAATGACCTATTATTCGTACGAGTGAACAGACACGCGCACAAGTCACCAACTACTCCCACCTTGCTGGAGAACACATGCGGGTATTCTTGTCAAACAGAGAGGGAGATGGGATCGGAAGGGAGAATATGCTTCCAAATAATGCTGCTGTACAAAGCTTGCTTCTCTTCAGTCCCTGTCCCCGTCCATGTATGCACATATCTCGTACGAGTCGTAAAGTGTCAAAGTGATGAGACATGGAGCGGAGCAGGGCTACGGCCGTACGCTCAGGTGCTCAGAGTTCCAAGACGAAGAATTGAGCATTTCGGTTCCCGCTATTTTGCAGCTACTTTTACAGGGTTCGCACGGCGCGACCGCAGGGCAAGAAACGGGGCTAGACAGTAGACACGTGCGTTCGGTGCCGATCCAAGAGGACCTTACCCATTCCGCTCTGCATGCTTTCCTCTTTTCACACGCGATGCTACCTGCCTGCCTGTTCATCTTCTGTGCGCAACACTTGTAACCCGTTTTTCCCTCACTCACCCTTTCCCGGACTCGCTGTCACTCACCACAGAAAAAAGGAAAACCAATCGTCTGTTGGGTTCCTGCAGTGCAGCTTCACGCTACAGCAACTCGACACGCCTGCGCTTTCCTTGTATCGGGATCACTTGGACTTCTCACCTTGGCAGCGTGTGCAGCGTTGAATGCAAGGAACGCTCAGACGGACAAAGGCAGCACCCCCTCACACAGTCATCTCAAGCACCTGGGCCAAACATTTGACAGCACAACGGAACCTGGTGTATCCAATCATTTGATTCTTGTCAAACCTCGCTCGCACTTGCTGCTGCTACTGCTGCTACTGCCGTCGCTGTAATCTTCTTCTCAATCATCCGTCAGCGTGCCTTGCGAAAACTGTGAGCCGGTCAATTGCAACATTTCCCGGTTACCCTTCCTGGTCCCGGCACTTTGTTCTTTTCAGATTTTCCTTCTGTTCTTGTCTCGGGAATTTATCAATAATTCTTGACTCGCCGACGGTCGATAGCAGGATCTTGACAGCGACAGCAGCTCAGAGCCTCCACTACCCGATTTTAAATCTGACCCGAGTCAACGTTGATATCCATCATTTTTGCCAAACGCCTACGTTATTGCAGAAACGTTCGAACCCGCTGCTACCTACACTTGTTCGGCGTGCACATACCCCCTCTGCAGCCACATCCGCTTTTGAGAAACCCATTGACGTCTCCACGTTTATTGGCGTCCTCCCCCGATCTCTCTTCTCGACTCTTATTCTCCGGCCTCGAGACCTCTTCAAGGTATGCATGCTCTTTCTACATCTTCTTTCTTTTTCGTCATTGTTGCCATTTCTCGTGCGTTACGTTCTCCACACGTGAGCATATATCTGGGTGGAGACTTACCTTCTCCAGATCTCCTACTGGCAGCTTGAGCTTCTACCTTTCAATCGCGACCTAGCTACCAAAGTCATTTTACTTAGCCTACAGACAGGTGATCAACCCCTCACTACACTGAGGGAATTTCTGAATCTCGTCGTGTCCGCTCTCGTCCCTTTGCTCGTGAGCTTTTGGTCTCTGCACGTTTTTCACCGTTGACCACGATCTTTCCATCCTCATTCTCAAAACGCCAGGACTCGAGAACATGGCTACCTCTAATGCTGAGCATCCGCCTCATAAGCAGCCTTCGCCAACTCAGATCTTGCCCTCGATTAGTGCCTTGACGAACGGGATGCCTAATCACAACCAGTACTCCCCACAGAACCGCCAACCATCTCACCTGCCTTCAAGAGATTCTGGAACATGGCCGCACCCTCAAATGAAGCGTAAGTCGCACCTATCCCATCATATAGAGCATGCAAAAAGCTCGAGGATGAAGTCTCCTGAGGCTGCTTCAGAGAATGCTCGGGTTGCGCATTGACTCTATGACTCGAGTTCGTACTGATGTTTGATAGCTGTGGAAACCTCAGCAAACAACCCTTTGCTCCAAGTCTCAACCTTACTTAACCCAGATGAATCATACCAAGCAAGGACCTCTATCCCCAGCACACCGACCTCAGCCAGAATATCTTACCCTTCAGCTAACACCACTCTTCCATCCATCAACCAGGCCTTTGATGCCGGAAACCGCAGGAGCGCCGACTACCATCCATCAATTGATTCTAGAAGGAGCAGCATAGACAGCCGCATCAACACTGGTATCACCAATCTCGGCTTGAACAATCATCCTCAATCGCCCTACGAAAGCCAGAATGGTTCCCAAGTCTCCTTGGCAGCCAGTCTCCGTAGGCACCCAAACCAGCCCCTCTCTCCCCTGGGCGATCGCAACAGCATCCGTTCTGGCCACGGCCCAAGGGTCGCGCCTCCAATCATTGGTGCCGCTCGTGTCCCTGGAGCTCCTGATCCGACAGCAGCAAAGCCAACTCCTGGTTACTCCTGGGCGTTCCCTGACGACATTCCCGAGGAGACCAGACGCGGTTCGAGCAGCGAAGAATCGGCCAACTTCATCTCCCGCCAGAACAGCCTCGCCGCCTCGTCTGTACGAAGCAGCATCTTCTCTCAAGAGTCAGGGCTCCCTCACGGCCAGAGACGATTCGAGGATGACATCCCTACTCATCATCACAGCATGCAACACAGAAGCGTCTCGGCGCTGCAAAACGAAGGGAGCATTGCAGGTGGCAACTACAGCCGCACACCAGAGCTGCGTGTCAGCCACAAACTGGCAGAGCGCAAGCGTAGAAGCGAGATGAAGGATCTGTTTGAGGATCTCAACAAGGCCGTGCCGACCAATGGTGGCGCAAAGGCTAGCAAATGGGAGATCTTGACCAAAGGTGAGCCGATTCAAATGCTAGAATCCACTTCATATGCTAATCTACGCACAGCCATCGAGTACATCCGTAACAGCCAAGCGAATGAGCGTAACGTTCACGCCGAGATGCAACGTCTTCGCGCGGATGCCGACTACGCTCGTGAGGCTCACAAGGAGATTGACATGCTTCAGACCGAGATCGCCGTCATGCACGAGCGCATGCGCCGCCTTGACCCTGGCACTCCTCACATCTACGGACAATACTCCAACAGACTGACAAACCAAGCGGCTCAATCTAATGGACAGCCTCATCAGTTCTCCTTACCCTCCATGAGTGCTGGGCCACCATCACAGTCGCAGTACGGAGGTCCCATGGCGGCTCCTGCTGGAGCCATGCAGGGTGTCGAGTATGGCGGCCCAGCTCGCATGCGCTGAGAGCTTGACACTAAGGTAGGGTGTTCTGGAACTGCCAACATTGTGGGAGTCACAAAATAGAACATTGGAGACGGTTTTGTCACGACGGTAATGAAAGGAACACGGCGTATATCTATGGACAAGGCGTATCTCACACTGGCAAGGAGGGACTAATGTGGAGTTTTTTTTTCATGGACTATCTGGCTGTATTTCTATCGCTGGTACACATACGGGTGGACTGAAGGTGGTCACAGTGGAGCTCCACTCGCTGTTCTTCTTTTTCTTTTCCTCGAAGTGTTTTTTTCCCCATTTCCTTTTTTTTTTTTTCCTATTCTCGAGTTGTTTCCTTCTTTTGGGTCTATCAATCGGGAGGTGTCTCACGACCATGCTAAAACATTTTACAAGAGAGTGAAAGACAAAGATGGCGTATAATCAGGCTGTTTTGTCCTGCAATATTTCTTAGTTAATCACGATAATGCCTCAAACAAACAAGCTTCAACGTTTTCTTCTTATTTCGCGCGTGTTTGTTGTCATTATGCACCTCTTTGAGCGAGATCTCTCAATACTAAGGTATTTCAAGACATGACTGACTGAGTATGATCGTGTCAGAAGCAGAGACATGAAGCAGCATGGAGCAAGAAGGACGCAGGTCTTCCAAACCGTGAGATAATTCATTATAGACAAATCAGATGGCAAGACTCGAGCATTCTTTCACGACAGACTAAACAGAGGAAAAAAGGGTCTAGATCATGTGGCATGCTTGCAGTGGCGGTGTCAACCCGGGCGCAGCATGGCAGCAGGGCTTAGCTGTAGATTGCGTTGTCGTACGCAGGTCGCTGGTCTCGTACTCTCGTCCAGTAACGACAGACCAAATTTAAAGAAACGCCTGGCGTTGGTTAACTCGTGATCAGCAACGGTCGAAGATAATGAAGCGAGCAAGATAGGTCGTGTAGAAGAAGCATTTAATGTGCTGATACAGGTACCATTTTCGTGATGGATAATAGCAGATCTCTTTGAGACCTGTTTTGATAGAAACAAGCATCTGGTCATCGAGAACAAGCTTTCTCAGCCCGACGAAATCAAGGGATATCGTGACGTTGTTTTGGACCCTTAGCGCGTTGATACGATTGGATTGCGCTGAGCATCTCCGCAAAAGAAGGAAGGCGCGGTCCAGAGCAAGCCCGTCAGCAGGACCCGTGGACGGGATCGTAATTGTCGCAACAGACGGCATTCTTACATATTATCGCTCACCCGCATCCTTTGACTCTTCCATCAATTCACCAGAAGATACCACTTATATCATCCTTTCACACGTCGTAAGGAACACCGAGACCATAGTGAGTACAAGCAATGCCAAGCTGATTGGTCGGGTCCGGCGGCAACCATCATCGTATGTATTGCGCGTACAGGATGCGCCAAAAGACGCCGACGAGTTAGAGAACATTCCTAGATGTGTCAGGCTCCCGGAGGTGGCTAATTTTCTTGTTTCCTTTGTAGATTTATAGGACTTGACACTCTCCAATCCATCCTTCTCACCAAAACCCCCATCATGTCTGCCCAGCAATACTACGGTGGCCCTCAGCAGCCCCAGCAAGCGTACGTTTGCGACCGAGTTCGCACGTTTGAGGTGTGACATGACATGAGCTGATCCAGACTTGCAGCTACTACGGACCTCCCCAAGGCCAGTACGGACCTCCGCAGGGCCAGTACGGCCCACCTCCAGGCCAATACTACCCTCCCCAGCAACAGGTGAGGCAGCGCGATGGTCGCATTGCAGCAAAAGAACAGACAAACTGATGATGGATATGCAGATGGGATACCAGCAAGCTCCACCACCACCACAGCAGCGTCAAAAGAAGGACCGCGGATGTCTGGCCTCCTGGTAAGAGATGCGCAGTGCATACATACATGATGATGTAGACTAATACGGATGGCTGCAGCTTGGCAGTCTTGTGCTGTTGCTTCGTCTGCGAGGAGGGGTGCGAATGCTGTGCCGAGTGCTGTAAGTGCCTCGACGAAGAGATTTGTATGTGTTAGAGTGCATGACTAACAAGACTGTTTCAGGTGAATGCGCCGAGGACTGCTGTTAAATGCATACCACGCCGTCAACTACCCTGACCCCGGTTGCCGGAAGAGATTCAGCCCCTCCCGATGAATGCCACCAAGGCGTCACCTTCAAAGAAGTCCGTACGTGATGTCCAGCGAAGAAAGCAATGGACAGGATTTGCCAGGAAGATCACATATCAGAGCGAGCGACGGATGTTTATGCGGTTCCTTTGTCTCCATCCACACGCATACACGACAGTACCCAAGATGCACCCATCGACACATCACCCAATCTTGTATTTTTCTTTTGTTTCATGCCGGCACTATTTCCCCTGTGTCCATCCAGTAATTGAATTTGAACCAATAATGCCTCTCTTATCCAACGCTCTGTGCAGGAATGGTGTTGGACAACCATGAAAATCCATGTATACATGATCTGTGATTTAGTCCTATAGGCATTGACCTACAGGCATATATTGTGATATCGTGTAATAGTCTTGGAAGGCGGAGTTAGTCCGGCTCCAGAAAAGCTGTCTGGTGATTGTCACATGTAACATCACGCTTTGGCGTGGAGAAGCATGATGGCTGCGTCAGACCTCTAAAAAAGTATCGAGCTTCATTTTTTTTCTCTTGTCGATTCAGCTCTTAGACAAGACAAAGACACCACCATTCCTTCTCGCTCCACTCTTCCCGGTCGAGGACATACACAATGGTCAAAAGAAAGCACCAGAGCGAGGGTGCCGACACCAATGGCTCGGCCAAGAAAGCCGCAAAGTCGGAGCAAGAGATTCACGCAAATTTTGGCGACAAGCTATTCGACAAGGCTGTCGTCAAGGACTACTGCGATCAGTATACCGGTAGTGGACCGTAAGTCTTTTCCCTCGTTTTCCTCGTCTTCTAGTTGCGTGCTCCTCTAAAATTGCGCGTCTAGTTACAAGCACGCCGTAGTGTCTGGTTTGATCAACGACACGCTCCTCCGTTCCGTCCGCCGCGAAATCATCTCCAATGTGCACTTCACTCCCAAAGAAACCGACATCTACAAGATCCACCAATCCGGTGACTTGGCCAACCTCTCAGGTCTTCCTGAATCCGCATTGAAGCTTCTTCCGTCCCTCCTCACCCTCCGAGACTCGCTATACTCGCCCGAATTCCGTGCATGGGTTTCCGAAGTCAGTGGGGCTGGTCCTCTGTCTGGAACCAAGACCGACATGGCTGTCAATGTCTACGCGCCCGGTTGCCACCTGTTGTGTCACGATGATGTGATTGGTAGTCGCAGAGTGAGCTACATCTTGTATCTTACCGATCCTGACACACCATGGCAAGCAAAATGGGGAGGCGCTTTAAGATTGTATCCCACTGAGCAGAAGACCGACAGCGAGGGTAAGGATGTCAGGATTCCGCATCATGAGTGGTCCAAGGTTATTCCACCGGCATGGAACCAGCTTTCCTTCTTCGCTGTTCAGCCTGGCGAGAGTTTCCACGATGTCGAGGAGGTGTACGGCAAAAAAGAAGGCGAGGAGAAGGAAAACGATGGAGGCAGAATTCGTATGGCCATCAGTGGATGGTTCCACATCCCCCAAGAAGGCGAGGAGGGCTTTGAAGAAGGCTTGGAAGAGAAGTTGGCCGAACGCAGTTCCCTCCAACAATTGCAATCCAAGAACGACGAGTTCGACCTGCCTCAAGAACAGTGGATCGATTACGACCAATCCGAGAAAAAAGAAGGCGACAACGAGGAAGAGGACGAATTAACGGAACAAGACTGCAACTTCCTGCTCCAATTTATGACACCTCAATACCTGACCCCCGACACGGTCGAAGAACTCTCCGCTCTCTTTGCTGAAGAATCAAGTCTGCAACTCGCAAACTTCCTCTCCAAGAAGTTTTCTGCTCGTCTGCGCGCCGAGATTGAAGCCTTGGACGCCAAACCTACCACCCCTGGAGGATTCGTCACAGCGACACCGCCGCACAAACACCGCTATCAATTCAAGCACGCCGATACTTCTGCCACAGCGAAGACCGCTCATGACGAGCTACTCAACACATACCTCCCCTCCCTTGCATTCAGAAAATGGTTGAGTTTGGCCACCGGTCTAACATTAGCAAAATCAAGTGTACTGGCCAGAAGATTCAGAAAGAGTTTAGATTACACGCTTGCCACCGGTTACAACAAATCTGACCCTCAACTGGAATTCTGCCTGAACACCACACCCACCAAAGGCTGGGGTGCTGATGCGGAAGAGGAAGAAGAAGAAGAGGAAAAGCCAGAAACATCCAACCCCGAAGATCCTAAGAAGAACGGTAAACAAGACAAGGGCAAAGCCAAGCAAGAACCAGAGACCGAACCTGACAATGTCGGCGGCTACGAAATTTACATGGCTGGTGAAGACGAGGATTCCGACGACGAGGGAGCTTCAGACGCTGGATCTGACCACGGCGTCACTATCCCTGCCAACGCCGCTTCCGCTACTGGAGCAGGAAACCGTCGCATCGCAAAAGCAAAGAAGAACATGGCGGACCCGGCGATTTACAAAGCTTCGGGCGATGATGAAGATGATGGTATTCTGTTTTCCAACCCGGCGGCGTGGAATACCATGTGTGTCGTACTCCGGGATAGAGGGACTTTGAGGTTCGTTAAGTATGTTGGGGAGGGAGCTAAGGGGGATAGGTGGGATGTCATTGGTGCTGTTGAGGTCTTGGACGATGACGAAGAGGATGGTGAAGATGGTGAGGGTGAGGATGGTGAGAATGAAGATGGCGAGGAAGAAGACGGAGACGAAGAGGAAGATGGCGATGATGACGAGGAGTAGAGCAGCCTTGGAAACGCAGCAATTGTACACATACCTTCCACAACCTCGACTCGAGAAGAACGTCAAGCTTGCCTTCTCTTTGATCTCTGTTCGCGAATCTAGGCGGAGCTCGAGGTCAATGATCCGTTTCGATTGCGCAAAACATCACACAGCCGTTGTACAGCGCATGCTGATGGATTTGTGTTGGCTTGGTAATGACGATTATTAGAGGACTGTGTTCGGCTTCAGCCCTGGTTGACATGCTTGGATGAGCAGAAATGAACAGCAACAAAAGTCCTCAGCACTAAGCTTTACATCATTGTATGTTGTAGGTCAGACTTTTCCAGGTTCTTTACGACTCCCGAGCAACGCATTTCGAAACCCTGTGGTATATTACAGTACCCCTCCTTCCGCTCCATAGATCAGTACCTAGCTAGACTATACTATACTGATTGCGATACACAGATACGATATCCGCCAGTACGCACAGTTTGATTGCTCGATCAAGTTCCATAGGAAGAAAGCACAGATCGTCCTTCGCCAGCGCTCAACTATTATCATCTACTTATTCACTATTTTAGTCTCATGCACTTTGTTCTCGTTCCGATGATCTTTCTCTTCCTGTTGCGTGACGAACACCATTCAGCCAGAACATCGCCGTAGCAACCACTGGTGCACTCTACGAAGAACGGGCACAATGACCCCTGAAAAGAGGTGAGCATCCATCATCCCCCTCTTGAAAGATCGTCCCCGAAGAACAAAATCTGACAATTCATTCTCGCCTTAGCAGACAGACCGCGTCGAATGACGCAGATTTTGTCATACGATGTGGTGGCTACAAGTTCTTAGCTCATAGAGGGGTACTCGCAGCACACTCAAAGTACTTCAGGAAATTTGTCCTTGCTCGTGGCTCTGATGTGAGATCACATTCCACACTATGCAGCTCAATCGCTAATCAAAGCCAGAACTCTTGGTGCACAATGCTGGAGTTACCATCTAAGCTCCACACCAATCCAGACAGAGGAGAAGTTGAGGTGTTCGAACCATACCTCATTCAAGACACTCTCTTCTTCTTCTACTTCCTTGAACTCACCCCTTCAGCCAAGGAATTGAAGAATTGCTCTCGACTGGCGTATCTGGCACAACTTTACCGTACAGCGGCCCGGCTCCAGGCACGCGCTATGATGGATGCCGCCGGACGACTCTTTGAAGACAGTCTCCCCAACTTCAACAACGACGCAAAGCCGGTCACCGGGCCTCCCCTCAGTGAACTTGTTGCTATGTTTCTATGGGTCTATGCGCAACCTGATCTTCCGAATGGTTCGAGCTGGAAGCTACCTTACAGGGTCGCAACTTGGATTGCCGTCAATGTTCGTTCATTGTTGCTCACTGCTGAGATACATGAACTTTTGAAGAACGAGCAGTTGGCTTGGGATGTTCTTCACCAGGTTGTACGTCTCAACAAGAAGTGAAGAAAGAGAGTAAGTGGTGGGTTCTTGTTGAAAGGGTTACCCGTGGTGTGTACCTTCCTGCTATGCATCGGCTTCTCGTATTGACTTTGATTTTTGCTTTTGATTTCTGCAGTTTCAGATCATTCTCTTTGATCACTCCAAGTTCCAAACACTTTCCTTTTCCTCTACACATCGTTCACTGCGAGCCTCAATGAGGTTTACCCTTCTTCGTTGTATTCGTCTCTTTTTTTCATGGGAGTTTCTTAGTTATCTATAGTCCCCCATGACTTCCTGTAGGTGATTGCATACCGCTAACGCTCCTCTCACTCTTGAGTAAGTATCCGCTTTTTACTCGTCTGATAGTTCTATGCTTCAAAACTTTCCAATTCCTTTTCGGTCACTCTACTCCAGTGACGTTCTCTTGCTCCTGACCAAGGCTCTCGTATATATATACATCAATCAACCCTGACAGATATCTTCTACTTCTTCAACCTCCCAATCTCTTTTAACTTGGGTTATATACCACAACTTTCACCGTGCATATTGACCGACTCCCTAATCATGGACTTGAACAATGCCTGGAACACTCCATGGTCCTTACCACCATCTCCCCTCCCGCCATACCCCTCGTCATCCACAACGATGGACCCATCGACCAAGACCTATACAAACGCCGACTTGGGTAAAAGCGTCCTCAAAGAGTATTGCATTGCCCCACCGATTTGTCGCACTCCTCTAACGATTTGCTTTAGACTGTGGAAAGATCGCTCAAGCGCAGACTTCGAGCTCAGGTGTGGCAGGCATGTCTTTAAGGTGCACATGCTGGTTGTTTCGCTCGCAACTTCAAGAAGATCATGCAGCAACCCTTTCTTGGAAAATTCGAAGAACTGCTTCAGGAGCTACCAGAACTCGCAATCCGTGTTCTGAAAGAGACGGTCATGTTGCCGTCCTGCAGCGGTTGTTCCAGAAGTTACGACGCTATATCATTTTGATGTGAATGCTCAGCAAGAGGCCTGTCTCTGAATGGAGTTGTGCGGGGAGCATCAGCAAACACAGTGATCTGGGGACCTCGAACACTACTAAAAAGGGCAGAAAGGTAAGTCTTGCTTCACCCTTCTTGATAGCCAAAGATTCCTGACTGACGTATATGTATGACAATTCATTTGGCTCCAGTGCTGAGAAGAAACAATCATTGGATGAAGGAAGATTATCATACAAGTACATCAAGCGAGATTTGGATTAGAGCTTGGTTCGTTGAGACTCGAGGCTCAAGGGTAGTGGCATAAAGACCAATACCAATGATGGAAATGGACAAGTGCCAAAAGCGCTGGATGAGGAATTCATCAATGCATACCAATAGAAAGATTGCTTAGAAAGTATCCATCATCTGACGTCTCCACCAAGCAATGTTTTCTTTTCGAATCGAAACCGCCTCGTGAGATCTTGGGGTCTCTCTTATGACGGCACATCCACAATCCATACTGCGATATATCAATGTCAGAAAGAAGTGAAGTCGACAATGGTCGACAAGTACCGGCTCGGCATGCTCGGCCCGGGCAAACAAACCCCCGGCTCTTATCCCGATCTGACAAATCAACCTGTAACTGTCCTTCACCTTCCACTTAATCTTACCTTAGTCAGGTACCCTCTCTCTACATCAATTACACTCGATCGTTGTTTTGTCCTACCTATCATCTTCCCAAATATTGTACATTGTTATAGTCCCATCTTGAAGCCAAAAACGCGACGAACATCGTGGTCAAATACGTGTAAAGTCAAAACAATAATTGCGTCATACAATCCTTAGCTTTATCAAAAAAGTGGTACAGGAGGAGGATTGAAGGAAGCCTCAAAAAATGTCACAAAGAAATGGAGAGACTTCCTCTGCTGCAGATGAGAGAGCGCCATTGTTGGGACCGCAACCGAGTACCGTAGATGCGAGTAATGAGGTTTTGCCGGACGAGGAGGTCGTGGATGAATCTGGGAGGATTTCTGTGCCGAGGGCGGCGATATGTGTTGTTGCTTTGGGTGCACTGATTTTCTTGCAAGGTGAGTTACTCCTGATCAAGTATTCGGAAGTGGGACATATGTGAGGAAGAGTATGTGGAAGATGTACTAATTGAATGTTCTAGCGACGAATATTTCTCTCTTGACGACTACACAATCGACAATTGCAGCAGAACTTGACGCTTTCGAAAAGACTAGTTGGTTTACTTCCTCCTATCTTGTATGTTCCTTGACCTCACCTTTTGTTGCGAAGCTGACGTCCTTAGATCGCTGTATCATCAACTTCCCCCCTAACGGGCAAACTCAGCCAACTCTTCAGTCCACGAAACTGCATAGGTGCAAGCGCATTAGTCCTCGGTCTGGGAGCCCTCCTCACCAGTTTCGCCCAAAACTTCTCAAGCTTCATCATCGGCCGCATCATAACCGGCATCGGTGCCGCAGGCATCTTCACCGTATCCATAATCGTTGTTCTCGAGCTCAGTGGACCCAGGAAACGAGGCGCTGTCATCGGTCTGCTTAATTCTGGGTTCACGGTTGGTGTGGCCGTGGGGGCTACTGTTGCTGGTGCGTTGTTGGGAAAGTTGGGATGGAGGGCACTGTTTTGGTTGCAGACGCCGCTTGCGGTTGTTGCTGGTGTTGCTTTGTGGTTGGCTATTCCTGCGAGGTTTTCGGCTAAGAAGGGGGATGGGAAGGAGAGTATCTGGACTGGTCTTGCTAATTTGGATTATCTTGGAGCTGTCACTTTGGTAATATTCAAAAACTTGCATTGAGTGTGTATAACTTACTGACAAAACACAGACTACTGGCATTGTATTACTACTCATCGCACTCTCAAACCCACGCCAAATACCCATCCTGCCAATCATTCTCAGCATCATTGCTCTCGCTTGTTTCGGTCTTAACGAAGTCTACTTGGCAAGCGACCCCATCATCCCAATAGCCTTGCTCAAATCCCGCGGCATGGCTTTCACCTGTCTAGGAACCGTCGGCTTCATGATGGCACGCTGGAGCGTTCTTTTCTTCACGCCAACCTACACCCTCGCAGTACGTGGCTGGCCTCCCGCAGCATCAGGAAGCATTCTCATCGCTACCAACGGTGGTTTCGCTCTTGGAGGTATCCTCGTCGGTGTCTTCCACATCAAACGCCATGGTTCCTTTTACATCCCTTGTTTGGTCGTGTACGCCTTATTCCCTCTCACTCTCGTCGGTCTTGCATTCCTATCCACCGCTACAGCTCCAGCATGGTTGTACGTTTTGCTTCTCTTCGCCAATGGCTTTACAGTCGGTGCAGCGATGAATTACACTCTTGCCCATCTCCTCCATCTCACGCCAACGTCGACCCACTACGTAGCAACCTCTCTCATAGCAACATTCCGCGGCTTCGCAGGATCATTCGGTTCAGCCATCGGCGGTGGTCTATTCACAAGATTCCTCCGCGATTCTTTGGAGAAGAAATTCGATGAAGATGCTGATGCGGATCTGATTCGTCGTTTGCTTGGTAGTCCGGCGATGGTCAGTTTGCTCAAGGGAAGTGCTAAAGTCAAGGCTGTGGCGAGTTATGAAGATGCTTTGAGGGGACTGTTTTTGGCTGCTGCTGGTCTTGCTGTTGTTATGGTTTTGGTGCAGGCGGCTACTGGGTGGAAAGGTGTTGAAGATGAGGATGTCGCAGCTCAAGAAGGGAGTGAAGAAGAAGAGCAGGCTTAAGATACTATAAATTCTGTAGTTTTGTAAACCTGTATTGTACGAGATTTCCGCTATCAGGGCTATGGAATATGGCTACGCGGGCCACCAAACACGACAACATCTTCCGCATGATCCTCATTAAGCAAGCGTCGCTCCTGCAACTTGATAAACTTCGACCTCATTCGCTCTGCCACCCTAGAATGAATCCCTGGTGGAATTGTACTCCTTGAGATCTCTAGTATGGTTGGTGAGCCCGCCGGTCCTGTACCAACATGAGCGACGAACCTTCTCGGATCGCCAGCATAACCCATCCAGTAGTGAATCTGATGTTTGAGACGGTCACGCACTTTTTCCCACTCTTTGGCTGACGAAAGCTGATACTGGCATACGGCCATGATGCGGAGTGACGTCTTGTTCAACCACTCCGGACATGTTGATCGTCGACATATCATTTGGTCTGTCTCGATGCATCTGGTCGTAAGACAAGCAAACGTAGCGCAGTCTTCCGAGTCCTTCAGGATACTCGACCAAACATACTTGTCCTTGCAAGGTATGCGAACGCATCCCTCAGAGTCGAGAAGCGTTGGACATGCTACAACGAGCTCCTTACTAGAATTGATACCGGTCCAGTGTATCCTAGCCATGATGTGATTTGTAATCATTGTAACTGCTTCTTTTTCGTCGTCTGTCAAACCTTCAAACCATCCACGGAACTTCTGGCTTCTGAACCATTCTACTATGTCAATTTCGGTGGTGGATAACTTGTTCCACTCTTTTGGCCTTTTTGGCCAGGCGTTGACCATGGCGACCATGACTTCACGTACAGACACTCGCTGCGCTATGCCAGTGCATACGCTGACGAGCAGTCCCCAAGGCGCTTCAAGAAATCCAGATTCAGATCTGTCTCATTCCTCTGTAACCTGATTGTTCGCGATTCGACTCTGACCCATGCCGCGTTCAAGCCCGAAACCACGTACTGCCCGGCTTGAGATCCGGCTTGGATCTCTTGGAAGTTTCCAAGATTTAGCGAAGGTACCTAGGTTGTGGGTCTTAACTGTTGTTTGGAGCTCGGGCATCGCTCTCACATAGAGCGGGTCTTGGTTTACTTCGCAGCTGAAATGGCAGTTCGTGTTGATCGCACTAATAGTGAACATCGTATGCAGCGGCTTCTAGATTATCTACAAGTTCCCCCGTCCCGGCCGATGAGATGCATATCGTCATCGATGCTTCGAGCTGAACGTGCATCAAGATCCGCTTGAGTCGTCCGTCGTCTTGATCCTTGCCATAAGATTCGATTGTACCAGCCAATGCCTCTTCAAACTCGGTAGGGCCAGTAGAGGACTTCGACCTCCTGTTTCACGGTGCTAGGAATCTGTCTCAGAACCACTTGGAATGGATGAGACTGCTGGATCGGAAACCTTGCCCGGGCGGCTACTGGGTAATTTTCCTCCAATGTTGATAAGGCCACTCGTGGACTCCACAAGACCTGTTCTATCATCCTCCGCAGCCATGTCAGATCTAGCTATAAAGAGAGAGGTTGCTAGATTGGGACTTCCATCGGCCAGGATACTAGGCATATCTCTGCAAAGTCGCTGGAGTCGGACGTGGACACCATAGTTTCTTCTTCGCTCTCCTCCAAAGGTTTGCTGTAAGCTTTTCCTGGGTTCTCGGTGAGTATGGGATCTAAAAAAGCTTCCCAGTTGAATATATCATGATAGCTGCGCCCATGGAAACTCAGGGCGACGCCCGTGACCCGCTTCAGCAAGGAACATGCTGCATCAATACGGCCTTGATCCTTCAATGTGCAGGCGGGGCCAGTCATACTACTCAACCTATCTGGATGGCCTTCGCCAAGCATTTCCTGCCTTCCCTTAAGAACTGTGATTTGTAACTCCTCGGCTTTCTTCCACTCGCCTTGATTTGAGTATGCTAAAGTAAGATGAGACATTCTAGCCAGTGTGTCGTCGTGCTCTTTCCCAAGCATGCTCTTGCTTGTTTCGACGACCGATAGCATGAGCTCTTGGAACTTCTTCCACAATCCTTGGTTTAGGTATGCTCAGACAAGACTGTCCATAATAGCCGTTTTGCTGGGATGCTCTTCGCCAAGCAGCACTCTGCTCAAAGATGCAGAGTCTTGCGCAGACCGAACTGGATCTTTGGCGAAGCCTCCTTCCGACATGAGCGAGGCCACTTTATCACAGATAGATGCCCGTCGAAGAGACATTACTCGACTTTCTGGTTTGAGAAGATAAGCTGACTTGACGTGAGGATGTATGGTTTTTCATTTGGCCCAATTCTCGAACTGGCCTTGAAGAAGAGCAACGTTAAGATTGCAAAGACTTCGCTCTAACCAGTAAACGTCCTGCTTGTGTGACTTAAGCCACTCGCGTGTCGCGAACTGCACAAGTCGAGGCATCTTGAATGCCGTTGCATTGGGGATATTGGAAATGAATGAGTAGTCGCGGAGCGTGATTATGTCTTCTTCAAAGTCATCATCCCCTAAGATGTCGGAGCTAGTGTCTATATCTGCATCAATGCTGCGAGTTTTGCTGGACTTGCGAAGGTGTTCTCCATAATCTTCATCTGCGGAGAATTTGGGGTCGCTATCCAGATCTTTGTCATCACTGCTGTATTCGGAACTAGACTTGACCCCATACAGGGGTCGCAGGAGAAATTCAGGGATGCTGTGGTGATCAAAGAAACTCATCAAGGACAGCAGATCGGCAGCGGACTCTCTGGATTGGCGTATCTGCTCGAACGAGATCTGCCAGGTCAAGATGATAGAGTTCGTCGCTTCTCTGTCCCGACCATATTCTCGAAGATCGGCCTTGAGAAGACTTGCCCGTGACTTCTCACTCCACGAAAACTTCTCCAGATATTGTTCAATCGAGAATCTTGGTCTTCGTCGTTTTATGTAGGTAGCTGCCTGGGAGATGGCAAGCGGCATGTACTCGAGAGCGGCCGTGAGATCTTCTGCCCCCGTGCCGTCGGTCTGTGGTCCAAGTTTCTTCTCCAAAAGGTTCAGTGCAAGCTCCTTGCCCATCGGCTTAATCGTGATAATTTCATCTTCGTATACCAATCTCGTTGCCGTTTCTCGATATCTTGTCGTCACAACAACCGACCCATGTAAGCAGATAGGTAGGTAGTCGAGAAGTCTTTTCCTAGCCGTGTTTGCATAGACACGACTCATAGCGTCTGGAGTTCCACCAGGCGGCTGGAAAAGATAGCCAGCTTCGTCCGCATTGTCTAGAACAAGCAACCACGAACCATTTCCCGGATCTTGAAGCCAGTCTTGGAAAAGCTGGAAGAGATCTGCTTTTGGATCCGTCCGGCCAGTGATCTTGAGCTGATTGGCAGCATCACGTACCCCGTTCTCGAAGCGAGTATAGTTACTAGCATAAATCCAGAACACCCATGTGCTTGGTGATTCTTCTCGTAAACGATGACAGAATTCGATGACGATTTGAGATTTTCTACAGTAAGTCAGCGTACGTAGAACACATATTTGACGATACTTCTACCCTACACCACCAATACCAAGGAGCGCGGCTCTTGCATAGGGCCTTTTCAGCTGCCGCTCCAATTGGCTCAGTTCTGGCCGTTCGATGAACTCCGGATCTTGGCGGAACGGCACGTTGGAGGTCGGTGACGGAGGAAATTCTGCTAGGTCTTCGTTGGCAAAATTCATGATGAGGCTCTCACTGGATACGTCGATACCAAGACGACACAGTTACTCATAGGGAATCAAGACTATCAGCGAAGAGTCCGCCGAGAGCCAAAAACGATCCAATTATAAGACTCTCAGCAGAACTTTCCCCAGTGGCCTCGGGATCTCTACCCGTACATGGATCATCTTGATAGCAGCACGCGTGCTGAGAAGTGCTCCCGATCTTGAAGCTTCACTGACCTGCATGGCGCCCTCGTGGCGTATCCAAAAGCTCAATCTCTTCAATGAGCGCCCTGGCACATAGAGCTGCCTTCATCGCCGGAAACGAACGCCATATCTTGTTGTTGTGACTGTCCGCATAGTTGACGATGCCTTTGACGACTATGGTACCAATGACGTCCCAGGTACTCGCGCCCTCCATCTCAAACGCTATACAGTCCTCCTCTTTGATCAATCTGTCTCGTCGACGTGCACTCTTTAGGACGGCGTTACCAGAAGCGACACGTCCAAAATGGATATTTGTTTCTCGCTTCCCAGCAGTGCGGTGGGGTACACAGCCTAGCTCCTTGCAGCTGATTTTTCTCGCCTTCTCACATACTTCGTGGTGCCACTCTTTGCAGTTATCGCATGTCTTACACGCAACCTCGTCTCTATGCTTGTGACGATAGGCGGAAGGATAGACACAATCTGTTCCAGGTGCGGGACGTCCATACCCATTCTCTGGATCTTCGATATCTGCGTTTGTTGCTTCATACAGACGCTTGAATGCCTTGCTTTTGCGAGTTCTAAATGCGTTCAGAAAGTTTGTGATCAACATGGGTGCCCTCGGGAGTACATCCTCAACTTCGGTCTTTCGCTCGAAGTGGTCATCAAGCTCAGCGCCGAAGTCATACCCGATCACCTGAGTGCCAACAACGACGTCCCCAAGGTATATGTCTGAGTCGACGAACGTACTCGTGAGCTTATCGTATCTGAGCGGTGCTCCACCAGCGATACCGACGACGAATACGTAGACAAGGTTCGGGAAGCTGTGACGCATACTGGTGACTAGATGGCCGGTGTTGATCGTGCCCATGCTTCTTGGGGTGGCTAGCACAACCGGCTTGCATCCAAGCTCACCGGTGGTGTAGTAGTTGTCATCGCCTCGAGCTTTACCAAAACCCTTGTAGTCTCTGGTCATTACATCCTCCACAGCATCACGCTCCTCTGGGAGTGCGCATATGACGGCAATTTGAAAGCCCTCGCGACTAGTAGGTCGAGATGTCGCCATTGCAGACCTTGGCTACTGAAATAAGATTGAGTTTCCAGCGGATCTTGTTCTGGTAGTCTTGGTTCTCCTCAAAGGATAGATGGCTGTTTGTTCTGATTGTTTCTGCTGAGAGACTGGCTCTGGTTGATTATAGCAACTCCCACGGGTTAAGAAAGTCGTGATTGAGTAAGTTTAAAAGGCTTGAGGGTTGAGGCCCGCCAGGAGATGGGTGTGTGAGCCTAAATAAATAAGTTGGTCTTCGATGAGGCTGCTCATAACGGTGGTAAGAGGTTAATTGAGTATCTGCAGCTAATGAAAATAACCGATAGGCGATAGGGCTGCATTGTGGCACGCAATGCTCAACGAAGCGGAGAAAGAAGACAAAATGAACAGCCAATCTCCTTAAGATGGGCGCTTCGCAAGCGCTATCATTGCACGCCGCTCTGCATATCATGGATGCGATGCTAACACTCCTCTGCTGCCGCTCGGATGTTTCTGATACTATGCGGCTACCAAACGTATTCTTCATTCTTCGATTCATCATATCTTCAGGGTTGAGCCTAAACGTCCTCATAGCAAACGATGTTCGTGACGACTCTGGACCCGAGGATTTGTACTGGACAGCTTTGCGATGAGCATCGATGGAACGGCACACGCTACAAGCCGTAGACACAATTGCGAGAGAGTCTCGTGGTTGAGCTGTCAATCTGCCTAGGAAATTCGAGATCATGACAAGCTTTAGAGTATGATGGAAAAACGAATGGAAAATCGAGTGGAAAATCGAGTGGAAGATTGAATGGATGATTACATGGGATGAATGGAAAGGTCACAAAAGCGATCAATTTCTCACTTGTTCCTCGATGTTCTTCCAAGGAATCAAGAACAAGCCTCAGAGGCGAAAAGAATTGCGCAATCTGTTAATCAACTCAGAATATTGACACCAACTTCGACCCGCGGGACCTGGAAAGAGCGTAGTACTCTAGCTTTAGGAAGTTGCTATTCAAAATCTCGAAGCCTCGTCGTGCCGGGATCCTTTTGAGTGCATACTCAACTCCAGTGCTCTGCGAAGGTCTTCATCGTCCTCTTCCTCTACCGCCGTGGCACGGCCCTTGCCCTTGGTCTTGTTCTGATGATATGTCTCCAAGAGACTCTGTTTCTTGATATACTCCACTACAATATCCTCTTCAGTTTTCTCTTCCATTGTCTTTTCTCTCTGCTTTCCATGCTGTTGCGCATCAAATTCAGCTTGCGTGATGCCTGCAAGATGCCCTGGATCATATGAGGGAGGCTGTTGATTGTCTCGTGATCCACCTGCTACAGGAACTGCTTTCCTTGAGATTGTTTTGGATTTCTCTCTTCCTTGCTCGGCCTCTTCAGCTTCTTCGTAATTAAGATGCGTGTTGTCTTCACATTCACCATCGCTGCGGCTTTGCTGCTGTTCCTTCAAGCTCTGCGCCATGACTTGCTTCAGCTGTTTTTCGAACTCTAGTGCTTCGCTTGCATGTCGCTGATTTTCGACCTCGCTAGCCGTCATGGCCTGGCGCAGTGAATCTTCCTCGACTGGTCGATGACTCGCAGCGCCAGGAAGTGGGCCTTGACGCTGGGATGGGTTTTCATGGTTGATCTTGTCGTGCATGTCTACATCTAATCTCTCCTGATTTGTCACTTGAATCTCATCGTCAGACTCAGCAAGTCTGTGCGAGTCTTTGGTGTCTATGTTGGCAGAGCTTAGAGTGGACTGTGAATTACCTCTAGAGCGTACAATACTCTCGGGACTTTGGCTCGTAGTATCTGCACTCTCGGCGGACTGCGCAACGTTTAGAATGTGTCCATCAGTTTGTGGAGCTTCTCTGTTGTTCAGATTTGGTTTTCGCTGTTCTTGTAGGATATCCCGTAGCATTTCGTCCGAGTTGCCTTTTTTCTTCAGATATCTCTGTATCAGCTTCCACCGAGCGACGACATCTTGCGTTTCTGTGTCAGAGCTCTGCAGCCACTCCTCATAGCCTTGAGCTGCTCTCGATGCGATGATATGATTCTGTAAGTTACTGCCGAACATGTTCTGCACCTCCTTGTGTACTCCTTTCATCGTGTGACTAAGGACACCGAAGCATGCCGCTCCGGGCTTGGCCAGGAACCCTCCTACTCCTTTGCCTAGGCCTTTGAGAAAGCCGGCAGTGCCCTCTTTCTGTGCACCTCTCATAGGCTGAGTGACCAAGCCTGTAAGACCATCGTACCAGCCAAATCCGAATTCTCTTCCTGTTGCTCTAAGACCAGATTTGAAGCCCGTGATCCGTTCTTGAGGACGCACGGTATCGTCTCCCCAAAGCTTAGGCACGTTGTGCCATCCTTTGGTCAAAGATACTGACACGTCCATCGGTGATTGCACAAGTGTCCTGACGAAGCGTCCGAAGCCCTTACTCATGTGCGCCCCCGTATGACGCAGCATGTCAAGGTCCTTGGAACCATGTTCGACACGGCTACGAACTCGGACCCGGCTAGCATCTCGAGATTGATCATTCGTCTGGGTGTGTGATCTATTTGCACTCGCGTTGGAGTCAGTATTGAAAGTGGATGATGACGAGCCAACGACTTTGTAAGGCTTCCCGATGGGAACCAATTCTGTCTGTCTTTGATCTGTTGACGCTGGCGATGTTGGTCTTTCCATCGTGTACAGCGACTCGCTTTTCTCTGCGATATTTGATACTGATGTTTGGGACTGCTGTCGATTGGACTTTGAAGGCATGTGAAAGGTTTTGAGTGTCTCCGTGGGAACCTCGGCTAGTCCCAGCGCCATGCTGCTGAACGCGCTGCAAGCTGCTGTGAAGCCGCCTGATATTGGATCCAGCGGACCTTCATCGGTATAGTACTCTCTCGGTCTAAAGAGTACCAAGTCATGAAAATCTAGCAGATTCGCATTTGCCAGAGTACAGGCAGCAAAAGCACTCAAAGTTACTTGAGTCCGCTTGATACGCCATACAGCGGGACGAGATGGCACCAAGGTGCAGCGTAGTTTATCAATCTCAAGATGCTGATGAAACGACTGAACACCCTCATCGCTGCCTCGCTCAAGCGCAATCTTGCTAGCGAGTTCTTTAGCACGCTCAAGGCTCTCAGGTTTCAGGCAGAAATTGATAGCATCGGCTAATCGATCTGCTGTGAGTTGTTTGACAGGGATTGGATCGGGACCAGCGCCTGCTCGTGCGACCATAGATCCCCAGAAAGCCTGATCTCCGAAGAATGAAACGACTACTGTTGGCCGTCCTGCCGTGATCCCTGCAGCTGTGGTTCCCGCACCACCATGATGAACGACGCAGGAGACATGCTTGAACAGCCAGTCATGAGGGACATTGCCTAACATGAAGACATTCTCGGGAATATGCTCCGCGCCCATGCCTCCCCAACCTTTCGATAGAAGGACACGCTGACCAGTTTTCCTCACGGCCTTGAAGATGAGCTCTGTCATCGCATCAGGGTCTTTCAAAACGATGCTCCCAAAACCTATGTAGACCGGCGTTGGACCAGCCTCCAGAAATGCTTGGAGATCAGGAGCAGGCATATAACCAGGAGAGTTGAGCAAGTAGAACCCCGAAACAGATATGTGAGGACCCCAGTCTTTCGGTTTTGGTATCAGTGCGGGAGACCAGCAATAGGTGTGAGGGACTTTCAGACGCTGGAGCATGCCAGGTCCCCAAATCAAGCTTACTGGATCCAGCCCGAGACACTTCTTGCGGAATCGATTGATGATATCGCCTAAACCCTGCCATGATAGAAGTTCGATCATGGCATAACTTATGAAATTTGTGACTTGCGGGTCAGCGTTCGAAGATTGAATATTGGCTAGCGGATGAGGAAAGGCCTGGGTCGGAGAGTATGGCATAGTAAACATGATGTGAAGAGGGATTCCCAGCTTTTCAGCGCAGTGGATATGGGCAAAGCTTGGGGGATTAGCGATTATACAATCGGCGACAAAGGGTCTTGCTGCAGAGTCAGAGTTGGAATTGCTTCCAGAGAGCTCAGAAACATCGTCCTCGATAACGTTGAAATGCCTGCCGTCGCCAGCTTCATAGCATGATCTCCAGCAGCCTTGGATCAACATGCCCACCTCTCTTCTTCGCTGACTAATATCTCCGCTAAAGAGACTGCGAAAGCCTGGCATCAACCCGGCATTCTTGACCATGAAAGCCATGAGCCGGGACGGATCACCACCAATGCTGAAGAACTCTAGACCATTCTCTTGCACGAAATCCTTGAAATTCGGATGAGTCGCCAGACGTACACGATGACCGTAAGTATCTTTCAAGACTTTTCCCAAGGCAACAAAGGGTTGCACATCTCCGCGTGATCCCACGACCTGGATAACGATGTTGAGACGGGGCGGTGGAGGAACACCATCCTCACCTCCTCCCAAAGACGGGGGAACATAAGGGGGAGGAGGCGGAGAACTATCTTTAGCACTTTGGTTCTGTTGGCGTAGAGCAGGGGTGAAGATTTGGGATAACCGCCAATTCAGTCGGTTGATGTTGATGTTGACACGACCATCCTCGGCGACGTCGGCATTCGTGCCCAAACCGTTCTTCTCGTTACGAATCTCGCCATATGTGTCGCCGTAAGCAGGAGGGGGAACATCATTTTCGGTAGCATCTGGAGTGACAAGATCGCTATCCTCCTGTCTTGTAGCTGTCGTAGGATTCGTCTGGCCAGCGGCGGCAGCTTGTGCTTGCTCAATGATTGATTGCTGCATCACATGTTCCGGAATGGGCTGAGCCTGCTCAACTGGATATTGAAGGACCATCGTGAAATTGAGAGAAGGTAGAATGAGTTGGTCTCGGTCATTTACAATATGATTGTCATGTCGTTTAAGAACGGCACTAGGTCAAGTTATGAAGTAGCTGTAGATGGACGCGCATAAGAAGACGACCGGTCAGCAAGCTGAGCAGCACGGTGAAGCTCCATGATAGGCAGCCATTTCGAAGGATCTTGGTACCTGAAGTGATCTGCTCCAGGCAGCGACTTCAAAGTCTTTTACATCGCTAGGTCAGATAAATTGATTCGAAGTACGGTGCATATACGTCGATACGGCGACAAATGCAGTACCCCACTCAAATAAGCCTTTGAACGGGAGCCGACCGTTTCTGAGACTCGAGGGGCAGATGCAAGAGAGCAGCAATATTGTAGCCAATCGAACGAGCGCAATATCTGTAGCCTCAATTCCGTGGCGCAATGCATAGCCTCCAAATAGTTGCATTCACATAACGCAGAACGCGCGTTGAACTTCAAGCGTTTTCAACACAGAAGATAGCTAGGCGACAGCATTTTGGTCTATCCCTGTTAGCGATAGAGTCCTCTTCATCGTCATATATGACTTGCGTCTAGACAAGTAGCTATGGATTGAACATTCCAAGAAGTTGCAGACTTGACAGGCAATTGCAGTACCGTCAGCGTAACTCACAGCATGGCTTCTCTACCACACAATATCCAGAGAGTCGCAACAAATCTGGTCCAGGCCAATCCTCCTCCTGGTTTCTTTGCTGCGACTGCGACAGTTGCATCACAAGCACCTGGTATCTCGCAAATACGAAGAGGTAGTCTCGATCATTATCAATGGCATCACCATGAAGCAGAAAACTCTCTAGCGGTCCTAGAACAATCGTCTTCAAAGCATGCTTCCAGCGTCAGAAACGACGTGGGTCACCACAATGTACCAGAGTCAACGGATCCCTCCGGAAAATCTACAGATTCTGCCAGCAAGTCATGGATTACCACAACAAAAACCACTTTACTAGCACTTTGGAAATGGTTCTGCACACCCTTTGGTTTCTTTCTCACAATCTACGGCCTCAATGTCGTCGCCTGGGGCGGAATGCTGTTCTTACTGCTCTGCAACGCCAGTAGAGCAATGTGTTGGTCACCAATTCATACCCCAGGCACAACAGGTCATTTCTCGCCAGCTGCTGCCCTGGCGTTACACAAAAAATACCCGCGATACTACAATTGCAACGACATCAATAGTCCTAGGCGTGTATGGATCGAGATTGACAGCCAGATTTTGAATGCGTTGTTCTGTGTAACAGGGTATGGTCTGATTCCATGGCGGTTTCGTGATCTGTGGTACCTTCTGCGCTGGAGACTGACGAGTGAGAGACGATATGGGGTTGAGCGCAGGATGTATGGACTACGCATGCTTGCTGGGATTTATTGCACCTGGGTCCGCCTGCCGGGTTCGGACACTCTTGATTTCACGCACGACTCATCCAATCGACTTATCAAGCCCGGAGAAGCCGCGAGTCCTTCGGAAGTATTCGAGATCGTCGATACTGAAGCCGGCTTCTGTACAAACGACATACGCCTACCTCTACCCCTTTCCAAAGCACCAGTAGACCCCATATCAGGCAATCGTGCTCCACCAACAGCTACATGGAAGATCGACTTCTTCGTCTGGTCTCAAGTCCTGAATACCTTCTTACAAGCTTGTCTCTGTGGGTTTATGTGGGGTATGAATCGCTACAACCGTCCTAGCTGGGCTACCGGTCTGTTTATTGGATTAGCTTGTATCATTGCTGGGTTGGGTGGACTCGTGAGTTATCTTGAAGGGAAGAAGGTAAAGAAGATTGAAGGCGTGGCTTCGAAAGATGAAGGACCTTGACAGCGAGCATGCTCGAATTGCAGCCGACGGCTAGTCGTTTGACGGAGCATACGAGTCTGCGGTTCAAGAGCGTGGAGAAAGTTTGAACTTTGGGGTCTTGCTACTAGGACTATACAACAGACGTTGATAGAATTTTTATAGAACATGCTATTATAGATATTCCAGAGCCACATACATTCCATTCACCAAAACGACAACTTTGAATCCATAGTGAAGGAGTCTGACGTCTACCTCGACGATCCGGAAAATCCTTTCGAACGTACTTATGAATAACAACATGTTTTGTTGCGTGCGTATTGCGAGAATATCTTTTGACTACAAATCCAGCCTTTGACCACATTCCCAAAAGTGTCGTATACACAACATAAAAGACAGAAGAAAAGAAAATGGAAAGCAAAAAATAGACGCCATATCCGTAGTCCCAGTTAATTCAAAAGCCCTGCGCCAGCTCGAGTGTTCGAGTAATATCGTGAACCAATCTCTTGAAGTATACCCCAAATCCCATGTGTTGTGTGTTGATCTGCCAAATTCCAAATAACGCCTCATGATATTGACATAATGAATCCTCATCTTTCTTCTCTTTAATGTGCAGGGATTGCAAGCTGCACTCGTGACAAAGCCTTTGCCAGTTCTTCCTCGGAGAAAGGTGTGTGATCGTGGGCGAACCCGGCATCTGTTACTCGTGCTGCTGTCGTGCAGGGAGATGGCGAATCAGTTCCTTGGCCTGTAGGTGGTGGCGCCGCTAGATGTGCCGGTACAGCGGTGACGGGTGTTCTCGATTTGTATTCGCCTGTGTGTCTTCTTGAGTAGACGGGTTTTCTGGGTTGGTCGTCTCTTGAGTGAACGCGGGATAAGCCGACTATAAGATATGTTAGCGATGCAGTCTCAGGATCAGACATTGAGGAACAAACCATTTGTGATATCGTCGTCACCCTCGTTTTCAATCTCAGCCGACAGCGTCGTCGCTCTGGCAGCATATCTGGGTCTCTCGGCACCATGCTCAGGTCTCTCGAAACTCTGACGTCCACTCTTTGTACCACCACTCACGCTGTTCTTCCTGCTCATGGCAACACTGTTTCTGCGGCTCTTTACACTTCTACCTCCAAAGCTCTTTCTGCTGGTCAAGCTGGCTCTGCGACTCGGCATTCTGGTACCCATTGGGCTGTACTCGCTGACGAAACTTCTCCTCCTCCATGCCTCTGAGAAGCTGAAGGCTTCCAGTTTTTCCTTGTGTTCTTTCTTCACCGGGGCGCGGTATTTGGGTCGTGGCATGGGCTCGCCGGGTTTGTATACGTTGGAGGGCCATCTCTCCAGGCCTTTTTCTGATGATGATTTCGACACAGAGGATCCTGGGGAGGCCTTCTTGAATGCCTTCTTCATCCGTTCGCGGAAAGCCATGGCGGGCGAGATATTGTGCGCGGAGATCGTAGGATGGATTATAGCAGATATGGCTTCGATGCCCTCTCGCGTGGCAGAAGGTCGTTGTTTGTGCCCCCTTGGTCTCGTGTAGGGATCGTGGGAAGACCACTTTATTTCGAGATCCGCAAAGTCCGTCAACGGTAGTTCTGAACGTCCCACTTATGACGTTGTGTTCGGTTAAGTACGGATTCTACGAGTGATCGATAAAGAAGAGGATATCATCCACCCCGCGGGCTTTTGTGTTTGTTATATCTGTTGTGCGGCAAGGACAGCAAGTCGAATATGAACGAGGACAAGTTCTCGGCAATTTGAGGTCATTAGAGAAACAATGGCTGTCGCAGGACGAGGCCTCCAATTGAAGTTGGACTGCCCTCCCCACTTTCTTAAGAAAAAGCACGGCTCAACGACCGATCCGCCAACAAAATCCGACACGGTCCAGCTCTCGGCGCTTCTCGGTGAGATTCTTCATCAAATGTGGGAGAATGCGGAGAGACCTGGAGAAGGAGTGGTTATTGCATGTGCGATCAGAGGCATATGATTGTTCCTTGATTTTCCTGCAGGAAGTGATTTATGCTGCGAGATGGAGCCTAATGGAAACCGACAGGGAAGTGGAGTCTGGCAGTCACTCACGTTGAGATCACCGTCTCACTATGCAACGAATTTTCTCGAAATCTGCTGACCGGGTAAAGGAGCTGAACGTGGGCGTGCATCATCTCACACGAGCATCAACAACAGTCGGGAAACGAACTTTGTCGCTTACCACCGACTCGTAAGGTAGTGCATCCACTGGTTCCGACTCTTATTATGTACAGAATCTTCCGTCTTCTCCGATACTCGAGTACGTACCTACATAGTACTTATCGTGCTCTTCGAATATGTTGGGCTGTCAGTTGGGGTAGTCGGAATCCTATCTGTCTAATCATTCTGGATGAGCGGGAAGAGTGCATCCTAGTCGCATGTACTATGTTGAGTACACAGCCATATATATGGCGGCTAATGGCATAATATACGAGGAAAATGCTTGTTGGCTGCATCATGGCTTCTGTCTGGGAAGTGCTACTGCAACAGCTTGCAGCATTCGACGTCGCTTCAAGCCGCCATGACGGTGGTGAACGGTATCGAGTGAGAAAGGGCGCGATTTGCGCCACAAAGATTCCAGCCTCGCACCGCTCGCAGCCACAGCTCTGAATACCCCGCGATTGTGGCGATCATTGCATCACAAATCCTTGTTTCTTTCCCGTGTGTCTCGACGAGACAAAGCACCGCAAAGGACAAGAATGAGCCAGATCCATCATGATCAGCAGTGAATCGAACGATAGACGACGTTGCATGTGCTTGATGCGCAAGCAGGGTCGAAGCTCTAATTTGACAACCGTTTACGTCCACACTAAACCAGTTTTGTGGTGGAGACCTTGAAAGATCCACCAGATAGGGCTTTGAAAGACAGCCATCCGACGTCATCACGGTGGAAAGCTAGTGGTGTTGTCGCAACGGATAAGAAGACAATCGTGCTGTTGTGTTACCTTGTGCCTCCTCCCTTTTTGACTTGATTATCCAAAACCTGTTTCTTGTAACAATCTTGACATTTCAATCCATCTCTCATCTACGAAAGAAGAACGAACAACGAACATTTACGACACGTTACGACTTATTCACCATGGAGAAGCTGAAGAAGGTTTTGTAAGTACTGTCTACCTGGCAGCGTGATTATGGCCTCACTAACAGGATACAGCTCTCCCGGCCACCAGAAGGACGAAGACGTCCTTTATGGCGACAACAACACTAACACCCCGACTACCACCACTGGCCATACTGGCGCTGAAGGAAGTCATTTCGGTGGTCAGCACTCAGATACTACTACCTCACGGCCTGCAGGCGTTACCAACAATGCCAGCACAGCAAGCATCAAATCTGGCATGGTTGGCAGTCCTGGACAACATCCCACGTCTGCTCTTGGATCCGCTACAGGTCCTTCCACAACCCAGCAGACTCTGCCTGATCGTACTGCGGAGCGCTCGT
This sequence comes from Dothideomycetes sp. NU30, assembly GCA_026013035.2. Classification (NCBI taxonomy): domain Eukaryota; kingdom Fungi; phylum Ascomycota; class Dothideomycetes; species Dothideomycetes sp. NU30. The sequence continues at coordinate 55,855 of BSBH01000083.1, read as the reverse complement.
TCCCTTTGTCATCTGGAAAGAATACCACCAACACCAGTAGCACCCTAGGCACCAATGCTTCGAGCAACACCCAAGCTCTTGACTCTGACATGGACCCAACTAGCTTCCACGAACACAAAGGAAGAGGCCATCAATTCGCTGGAGATCCATGCCCTCCTGGAGACGAACCTCAGATGCCCGGTTATGTCCACCACGTCCCTGGTCCTCACGGCACTGATATGGCTAATCGACTTGATCCCCATATTCCTGGCGAGTTCCCTGCGGACAATGGATTCGACCGTCATAGCCGTGGCACAGCTCCCACAACAACAGCAGCAACAGCCGCCCCTATTGGTACCACATCCGCTGTCCCCACATCCACTGCCACATCTGCTGTTCCTGCCTCCACCACTACTACCACAGCAGACCCTGTCAATACTACCTCGGCCTCATCAAGAGACATGACTTCTGGCCCTCCAAGAGAACACCACCTTGGCAGAGACGCTGCTCTGGTTGGTGGCGCTGGTGCTGCTGCTGGTCTGGGTGCCCACGAGATTGGCTCTCGTAAGCATGAACACGATCTCCTCCAAGGTCCTGGACGTTACGATGATCAGAGTTTTGATCCTTCTGCCGCTCACACCGAAAAGGCCAGACACATCCCCGACCTCATGTACGGATCTTCGACAACACATGGTAGAGACGCCCCTCGCGGTTCCGAAGCCGCTGGTGTTGGAGCATCTACAGCCGGTCACAGAGCTGGCTCTACCGATACCGACCCTGCATCAAAGACCGTTGGTCCTCACAAGAGCAATATCGCCAACATTGTTGACCCCCGTGTGTTGCCCGAGCCTTCGAAGATGAAGGGTGCTGTGAACGACGGACCTTACAGCCGCGACTACCCCGAACAACATCACTACGGTCGTGATGCTGCCATGGTTGGTGGAGCTGGAACTGTCGGTGCCGGTGCTTACGAGGCCACAACCCGTGGCAAGGATGCTCCTCGCGGGGTTGGAGCATCTGGTCTGCCGACTGGTGATCCCGAAGGCGTTGACGCATATACTGCCCGTGGTAAAGATGCCCCTCCTGGTGTTGGGGCTTCCGGAATGCCAACGGGTCCTACCAGCACGAACGACGGGCAACACAGTCGTGACTATCCCGAACAATACCACTACGGCCGTGATCCTGCTATGGTTGGCGGTGCCGGAGCTCTCGGTACCGGAGCCCATGACGCCACTACCCGCGGTAAAAACGCTCCCACTGGTGTAGGGGCTTCCGGTCTGCCAATTGGTCCTACAGCTGCCGACTCATCTCAACAACATCACCATGGTCGCGATGCAGCTCTTGCTGGCGGAGTTGGCGCCGCTGGGGTAGGTGCTTACGAGTATGGTAAACATGACACTGGTGCTCACGCAAGCTCTATCACCGCTCCTACCGGCTCTAAAGCTCCTATCATGGGTTCCGCTGCCGCTCCTATTGGCTCTGGAGTTGGCCCTTACCAGACTGGCGCATATGCCGACCCTGCTGTTCAGGACAAGCAGCATCATTATGGTCGTGATGCAGCTCTTGCTGGAGGTGCCGGTGCTGCTGGTGCTGGTGCTTACGAGGCTAGCAAGGGCAGAGCTGGTCCTACAGCCACCGACCCTGCGACAAGCACTGTTGGTCCTCATTCAAGCAACTTGGCCAACATAGTTGATCCTCGTGTACAGCCCGAGCCTGAGAAGATGAAGGACAGAAACACTATTGGTCCTCACAAGAGTGACGCCTTGAACACCGCCGACCCTCAAGTTGACTCCGATCCCGCTCACCAACAGCATCACTATGGCCGTGACGCAGCTCTTGCTGGTGGTGCAGGTGCCGCTGGGATTGGTGCATATGAATACGGTCAGCACAACACTGGTGCCTCGCAGCAGCTTCCCACTAGTTCCATCGCCTCTCCCATTGGCTATTCCTCTGCCCCCAACAACTCTACTGCATTCAATGGCCCTGCTGCCGCTCCTCTCGGCTCTACTGCTGCCACATCCGGATCTACCGCTGCTCCCCATCAGAGTAGTACGCTGAACCGTGCTGATCCTCGAGTCGAATCCAGCCCACAAGGTCAACAGCACCACTACGGACGTGATGCAGCCCTTGCCGGTGGTGCAGGTGCAGCCGGTGTTGGTGCTTATGAGTATGGTAAACATGATACTCGTGCTCCCACAAGCTCTACCGCCGCCCCTGTTGATTCTACTACAACTGCTCCTACCGGATCCACTACCACCCCTCACCAGAGTGGTACATACAACGATCCCGCTGCTCAGGACAAGCAGCATCACTACGGTCGTGACGCAGCTGTGGCTGGAGGCGCTGGAGCCGTTGCTGCTGGTGCATATGAGGCTATCGACCCCAAACAGGAAGAGAAGCTTCAGCAAGAACGCCTCAAGGAAGCCGAAAAGGCACATAAGGCCCAGCAAAAGGAGCATGACAAGGAGTTGAAGCATGAAAGGAAGGAGCACGATAAGGAGGTCAAACATGAGAAGAAGGAACATGATAAGGAAGTCAAACATGCTCAGAAGGAAGCCCAGAAGGAGCATGAAAAGGAGGAGAAAAAGGCCGCCGCTGCAGCTGCAGCTTCTCGTGAAAAGGTTGAGAAGCAACGCCGCCATGATCTCGAAAAGGCCGAGAAGGAGCGACAGAAGGAAGCTGAGAAGCACGAGAAGGAACTTGAAAAGGAGAATGAGAAGGGCGAAAAGAAACACGGCTTCCTCGGCTTGTTCAAGGGCAAGGATAAGACCAAGGGTACAGAGGAAGAGGAGTTGGCTCGGGAACAGGGTCATGGACAAGAAGCAGACCGACTTGCACATGAGCGTCATCAGCGTGAGTTGGAGGGTGGAGCCGCAACAGGTGACCTTCACGCCGCCGGTGCCAAGTATGAGCCTTCTCTCGAGCAGCAGCACGAACGACCTTTGGAATCAGCACCTCAACACACTAGCATTGATGATCATGGTCATCAGCATGTCAGCACTGATCCCAAGGGTCGTCACCGTCTGCACAAGGAGCCTCCTGCCAGTGTGCTCAAGGAGCGTGGCTTGGACTCTACCGAGTAATGCCAGATGGATGGAGAGACAGTTTCTGGTAATTGGAAAGAAGACGTATGAGTTGAGGAGTGGTAACACTACAATGTTTTACTTTGCTTTACTTTGCTTCACCTAGCTTAATCGTGCTCTATCTGCTTCTATGATTCTATCAGTAGTATGCTCACTTTAGTATTCAGCAAGTCTTAGTTCTTCTTCAGTCACCTTGAACTTCTCATGTGATATTCTTCTGCGATACCATGGCATGTTGCTTGCATTCTGTACATCCACCCTCGAACTACCTTACATGGGCTTCTTTAGGGTGTACAGCCGTTTCCTAACTGAATGGTAGTGATTGAGACAGAAACCTGTCCTCCTCGAGCCAAATGTCTCCTATCAGCGAAGAGGGCTCCGACGACTATCTCTCCGCTACAAGCACAAAGACGATGAAACAAATAGCCCATGTATCAATTCTCCTCCAGATTCTCCAAAACCCACTCGACACCCTTGATAACAACCTCGGGCTGAGTGATTTGCACAAAATGACCACTTTCCTCTGCAAACACCAATTCACTCCTCGTACTCCACTTCAAAAACTGCTTCGCAATTCCCTCGCTCTTCTCATCGATACCGGAGATCAATTCCCTGACGTATTTTCTTTGTTCCTCTGTGCCGTTTCCTTTTGCAACACCTGCGTTGTATAACCCTTGCCAATCGCGACTTCTCCTTCCGCCGATCACGAAGACTGGTTTATCTTGTAACAAAGGCTTGGATTTGATGTTTTTGAGCATGTCCTTGGCACGCAGAGTTACAAAGGAGGATTTATACTCTTCGTTTTCCTTTTGCGCTTGGAGTTTGAAGTTAGGTGTTAATTCAGCAGCGATATACTTCTTCCATTCCTCTGGCGTGAATTTATGATTCGCGGTGAGTCCTTTTGCGGCATATGGATCTACTCCTGCTGCTACCGTGAAAAGGATAGGGTCATCTACATTCATGACTAAAGTTGAGGTTTCGTGGTTCGCGTCTACGAGCACTAAACCGGCGATTTGAGACGGGCCGATCAGGGAAATGTATTCTTGGATCATGATACCGGCCCAGGAATGTCCGACAAAGATTAATGGGTTTGTGATGTGTGCGTTTTGGATGAGGAGGGAGAGTTCATAGGCAATGTTCTCTGCTGTAGGGGATTTGGGGGAGGGGGATGAATTTGTGCAGCCCGAACGATCGTAGGTATAGCATCGAATGGTAGGGAGGAGGCGGGTTGTTGCTGACCAGTTGAGGGCGTCGCAGGCTATGCCGGATATACAGAACACGACGGGTTCTGTGGAGGTTTGGGGTGAGGGACCGTGGGTGTAGAGGGCTAATTTGTGGGTTCCTATGTTGACCAGACGGCAATTAGAGGGTAGGGTTGAAGAGGCCATGTTGATGGGTGGTGATATCCAGCGAGCTCAAGGGTGAGTTTTATGATGAAAGTCCGGGGATCTCGAAATCTGATCTGAATTGGTCCTGTCGTGTTCCTTTTGACAATTCGATAAAAAGAATGATGAGTCGACTTTTTGCAATAACCAAAGGATTTTATCCCATTTATTAGTATCAACTGTGGAAGAAGTCACCCCACCGCTGTTTACCGGATGTAACAACGAAGCTGACGTAATCGGCAATGAAGCTGCATATCATGTAAATTGATCCATTTCACGAAGATTGAAATTATCTTGAGGCTTTTCATGGCCATCTCTTCAATGCCTGTATACTCACGTGTAGACATAGGTACCGAGTCCCAGATGCCACTGTCTATCAAGGGCCTGTTGATCTGATGGTCGTGGGGAAGATGTAGCATAGTCTTTGATACCTTGCGATCTCTATCAAGCCATAACCTTGCCATCGCACATGAATTCACAGTAGAGTCCCGCTTCTTAGTACTAGTCATGTTGGTGACTTATCTCCATGCGTGAAAAATAACCCAAGGCACATGGTACAACAACACCCCATCAAACCAAACCAAAAACCAAGCACCATTTTCTTCTTCAACCTCCAGTCCAAAAGACCAGAAAGACCGATGAAAAAAAGCAAGACAAAAAAGAATGTCTTTCGCGTCAGCCCGAAGTAGTGCAAATACGAGCGACACTGTGTCAGAAAGAACATTGGGCAAGCCCAAGAGGTTCAATCAACAAAGTTACAAAAACAAGAATAATCTTTGAAATGCCCAGTGGACATGTTCCAGAGATTAGACTGGAAAGAACAGATACTACACTTGATCAAAGCCAAAAAAGGCAAGGACATGTAGGAGAGAAAGGGGAGGTTTTGGGGGGAGGAGGAGGGGGTATTTATATGCCGGTCTAGAAGTTTGGACGCACGGTCCACTTGAACGTATCTGAGGAGGAAGTAGTGATCCTAGGCAGCAAGCGAGTGAGGCAGGCAGCAGTGGTTCTGCTTTGGGAAGGCAGCAACAAACATCTCGGCTATACAAGATCAGAAGTCTGGCGCTAAGCGATTCTTGGACTTGTAGATAAAAGTGAAGAAAAGGATAAGCTAGATTATACTTGAATCGATGGAGTTTGCAACTGAGGGACGACTTGGACTGGTGTAATGATTGATTTGATGGGTCTGAGGACTGATGCGGAAGACTTCGAGAGTAATGTGAAGAGTTGACTACCGATTTGTGAAGAACTTCACTACCAATCCGATATATTTGATAATTCAAGCAATGTTTACGAGAACAAGCAAGCATATACCTTACTCTGAATGCACGTATCTGTTTGTTTGATCTGGGTACTTCTGGTGATGATCATCGTAGTAATGTCCTTTCATTTGGAAGCTATTATGATTCCTATTCTATCCTTGATCGTGTATCAACAAGAGTGCTACCGATCATTCCAAGTTGAGATCGAATGCTTTGTCTATACATATGTATGCTCGCTCCAAAAAAACACCCATCAAAGTCTTCCTTACTACACTGTCTCCCCTTTGACAAAAGAAAGATACGAACAAGAAGTCACTGTACCGCCAGTGACACCAGGCGCCAAATCGAGGTTCGCCAACGCATCCAAACTCTGCTGCAACCCACTCGACCCCAATGCCACAAACATCTTCGTCACCGTCCGTCCCCTATCGTCAGCAATGATACACGCCACAGGAATCAACGGAACTCCAAATTGATCCAACGCCGGGCTCGCAACGAAATACTGATCAGGTGTTTCCGGTTTACCGTCGATATCTCCGTATCCAAAGACAGCCATCTCGGCACCACGGGGCACTTCGTCGGGAAGCAGGGCTCGGATGCGAGAGACACCATATGCGAGGATCGTATCGGGGAAAATGTAGAAACTACGGTTGAACTGGTCGGCGATGAGGTTTTCCGGGTTGTGACGGAAGAAGTTGTCGGCTTCGGGTTGAAAGTAAGTTGTTTGGTGGGTGGACAAGCCTCGTAGGTACAAATTACCGTCCGCGGCGCTGAAAATCGTGAATTGGTTCGTCGAGTCGATGATGTTGGTTCCGTGTACAGGAGCCGTTGGATCTTGTGTGCTGGTCACGTTTTCGCTGGTGTATTCAGAGTTTGACGAGTTGCCTTCGCTGCCCATGGCAAGGCATCCTTTGATAAAAGGTGGTGACTCGTAATCGGCGAGTTCTTTTTGCCAAACATCGACGACGTTGATTTCGACCTTGTTGACAAATTTGAGATCCCACTCGATGCCTTTACATTCGTCTTCATCGTCGTCCTTGTCATCTTTGCCTTTTGGTGCTGAAGCACTGTCGCCAGCTTCGATCTCGCCAAGCTTGTACGTGGCGCCGAGTTGGAATCCAGGTTTCTCGATGATCTTGACCTGTTTGTCGAAGTTGATGGGTATGAGGTTGATGCCGACACCCACGCTGAAGGGCAGACTCAAAGTCGCGCTGGCTCCAATCTCACCTTCTGCCTTGAAGTACTTCTCAAACTCGATATTGTCGAAGCCTTCGACTCCGGTGTATTCTGGGTTGACGAGATCGAGTTTGGCCGAGAAATGAGGGAGTTTGAGAGAGGCTCCTGTTAAGACTTTGCCTTCCGCTTTGACTTCCAGCTCAAGCTCTGCTTTTAGCTCGACGATGGGCCCGATGATGATGATACCAGGGACCTCGAGGATGGGAATTCCTTGAGGTGGTGCAAGGTCCGTACTCCAAGCAGGCAATGTGTATTTGACTTCTGCATCGAGTCCAAGATTGATTCCGGCCTCGAGGAATCCTTCCATACCGACGTTGAGCTCTTGTACACCGTCCCAGGTAAAGCTCGCAGCACCACTGAACTCAATCTCGCCCTTAACGCCACAGTCAACACAGTAGATGGAAAGCTCACCACTAAGCTCGCCCTTCGAACCGGCGGATTTGTCGTTCGAACCTCCCGAGGAAGCCGACTTCTCCGTTCTGGCCTCCAAGGCCTTGGTATCGCGCTTGTCCTTCTCCTTTTCTTTATCTTCGGAAGGATACTTGTAGAGCAAGTACGCATCACCCCAAGGTGACTTGGTCAGACCTCGAGGAGCCATGTTGATCCTGATAGTGCCATCCTTGATGTCCGGAATGAACGAGTCGATGAAGTCTGAAATGCTTTGTACTGTTGAACTGACAAAGTCAACGGCATCATCGAGAATCTGCTCCCAAATCGGTTTGTCATCATCCGCCTGGCTCTGGATGTAGTCAAGGAAATCGTAGGCAGATTCTGCAGCCTTATGCCGCTGTAACTGTCTATCGTAAGATCGTGTGTACAGAATGCCCTTCTTTTGATCAAGTTCTTCGTCAAAGTTGTTTGAACAGGGATTGATAAATGTGAGTTGTGGCTGATCCGGATCCACTGTATGAGTGCAGAGGGCTGAATCGCTGAACGTAGTGTTGACGCCTGTCGTGTTGGTACCATTTGCAGGAGGACTGATGGAACCTTGATGGAAATCAGTAATCGTTGTCTACAACATGTAATAGTTCATACTGACCCCAGACTAGATCACTGCTAGCAATGCCATCAATCGTCATTATCTCATCGGCGATGAAACCCATCACGCCGGTACCATCAGGTCCCATTCCAATATACTGTAGAGACCCGAGCCAGTATGATCGGGTGGCATTTGACGTCTGACTGCAACCGTCGCTGTTGGTTATCAAGACCATCTGGTCTTTATTTGACCAGGTTTGTGAGATGACATCAGCAGCTGCTTGGCCAATGACGGTCCATGAGAAGAAGGTGCTGAGAGGATTCTTTGGATCGTTCTGTTGGCAGTTCATGTTGATAAGATATTGACTGTGCTCCACGACAACGGTAGGGTAAGTGAAGTTGACCTTCATGTGCAGAAACATTTGTTTGAGGTATGGGTCTTGGGAAATAATCAGCCATAGTTAGATATAATGAAAGGTAAGTGACTTACTGTTAAGATAGGATTGTTCTGCATAGAAGAGCGCACTGCTGTCCTGGGGTCTCAAATTGTCAAGATCTGAGGTGTCCGTGTCGTGGGAAAGCACGGGAATGAGAGTAGCTGTAGGTGCAGAAGGCAGAGTGCTCCAGGTCGAATTCGCGCTAACGCTCGCTGACGCCGAACGGGATGAGCCCACGGAAACGGTGAGACTAGATGGCAGCTTTGAAGTGGATGGCAGCTTTGAAGTCTGGACCTTCGAAGTAACTGCAGCAGGCTTCGAGGACTTGAGTGAGCTTGAAGCTGATCTCGACAATGTACTGCTGGTCTTGGATGACGACTTGAGAACATTGCTGATCGAGGGAAGGAGAGGCTTCTTGCTTGAAGTCAGGATAGTGCTCGTCTTCTTAGCACTGCTGCTGCTGCTGCTAGTTTTACTTGTCAACTTGACAGTGGAGCTTGTCTTCTTACTGGAAGACGTGGTGACGCTAGAGCTGGTCTTTCTGCTGGAAGACGTCTTGACAGTGGAGGTCGAACTCTTGGCGGAGGACGACTTGATAGTAGAGGATATCTTTCTGGTAGAAGATGAACTAGGTATGATTTTGTTTGAACTTGAAGACTTTGTCGAGCTTGTAGAAGCAGATTTCGCAGGAGACTTTGTTGAGGAAATTTTCTTGCTAGTAGAAGTCGATACAAGTTTCTTAGTACTCGTGCTCTTGACTGAGGTCGACTTCGGAGTCGGTCCACTACTCATGAAAGTGCTGCAGACAGTCGATAGAACATGGTCAAGGACAACATCCTCCCATTCGAGCACGTTGCAATAGTCGAATAGATAATCCGGATAAGTATCGTGATATTTGGTCTTGGTGAAAGCACTACAGTACTTTGAAGCCTGTTTTGGACTATCGGACAAGGCATGGAGGATCTGTTTCGAACATGTAGGAGAAGGGACGGCGGGTGCAGGATTGGGCAACGCCGAGGCGAGTGCTGCAAAGAGCACGACCGAGACGAGTTTGTTGAGATGCATTGTAAGGCGTGGTGATAGAATACTTCTTTCCAAGGAGCAGCATGCCCATTTATATGTATCACGTTCCAAGTAGTATAGACCATCTTACCAGCTACACTCGAGACATCTAGGAGACGTTTGATAAAGTCTACTTACCCATCTCAGCTCAGGGTTGATAGAAGTTGAATGAGTTAATGGGGATTCGCCCAATCATGACTGTACGTTCCACTACACTGGTCAACCGTTCGCATAACTTAGGAGTCAAGGTGGATCTTTCGTTTGTCCATTCAGCTGGACGTTAGATGTGTTAGGACCACCATTGTATGCCATGAGACGGCTTCGAGACGGCATTTTCGAGGAGTAGTCGGACTCAGCCGAGACAGTATGTACAGAAGCAGGAGTAGCCGAATACTTGAGGGTATGCTTGTAAGAGAAATCAGGTGCCAAGTAGATGCTATGAATAACGGTCACTGGTAAGGAGATAGAGATCATAGATGATACTCGGACATCAGCGACATCGTGGAACTCTTGGCACATCTTCGATGACTTGGCAACGACATAATTGAGACTGAGACTTGGCGAAAACTCCTTGAAGGGGAGAGTTGTGCAAGACACGTGGAGATGAGATTGATTGACGGTTGAAAATCAGCTGTCAGCTGTACAAGGGCGCTGGTCTGGAGACTTCGCAAAGCACGACTCGACCAAATCAGAGATTTGTGACCAAATTGATTGAATCCACGACCAATTCACATACTTCACGACCGATTCAATCTTTCTGAAATCAATGCATCAGGCTCCACAATCAACTTGGTCATGAACTTAATGATCAGGTTAAGCACATCCACGAATCACGACCGACCAGGCTAATTAACCTTCATACAAGTGTCACTCGAGTTTTATGTCTCACTGTGATAGTCTATTCAACCTGTCTGTCTGTCTGTCTGTCTTTGCTTTCGGAATTGCCGAACACCCTTCTCGGATATTCTTCTTCGTACTGAAATTGCGCTTATGCATATTTGAAGAGTTGAAGAGTCTGATTGTACCATCATTTCGAATGGCCACGGTCACCCAATGGTCATCTGATGGATTCCGCCCAAATACAACTTGATCGCAGTCATCCCTCACGTGATTCTTGGGTAAGCCAAAGGTTGGTACAATACCGTGGTCTGCATAGTCGTCGACGGGAGCTCTGGGTGAGAATGTGGCAGATGACACACGGTCCTCATCGGTCGGACCAACTGGAATCACGATACGTGGAGAGACGGCCGTGACTTGGACGTATGCAGAAGTTGTTCCAGGATTCTTGTCCAGGCAGATCTTAACAAGCACATCGATTGTGTGGTCCCCATACCAATCTGGAGAAGGGAGACATGTTAGATGGTTGATGGGTCCATAGACACCAGTAGACTCAACGTTATGGCGTTCACCTCGTACATGAGCTGGTTCCTCAAGTTGTCTCTTCAAGGTCGAAGTAAGATCATGGGTGACATTCAGTATAGTCTTAATGGTGATATCTTCTGGTTTCTCATCTTCTGGTTGCGTAGCTGCAAGCTGTAAGTCTTTTGTAGCTGCTTCTCCTGTATCCTTCGGTTGTGTATTGACGAGTGATCGATCCTCCGTGGTCGGCTCAATTGTAACATTTATTTGTGAAACAGACGTGCTGACGTTGCGTGTCGACATCTTGTCGACAATGGAAGGAAAGGACCCAGAAACGATCTCCACTTATGCTTTACGCTGGCCTGATAGCCGGTCTTCATGTTAGCTTCTGTAGGCAGATCTGGAATATTCGCTGAGATACCTAGGGCATTAGTCTCCATGATCGCTTCGGGAAAGGGTTCAGAAGTCCCTTTTGCGACGTTGGCTGTATTGTTCAAGCGAGCGAGAGCGTCTGTCGTGGCGCCGGCTGTACTGCTCAGAGAGTGAACAAGAGCCACGCCAGTGATGTCGGTTACGTGCTTTGTAGGAATGAGATTGTCTCTTGTGGCGCTGGCGGTATCGCCCAGGAGATAGATGAGAGCCACGCTTGTGATGTCGGCTGTGACTTTCGCGGGGAGCGAAAACATCTTTTTTAATGCTGGCTATAGTGATCTTATGAACGGTGTTGTTCTTGATCGTGGTCGTAGTACCAGGAAGCATATCGCGAATGTCCTCGACGACGCCAATCGTATGGCTGAAGAGAATGGGGAAGGCCCTGGTGATCACTACGGTAGCAGTCTCTGGAGTCAGAACGAGCATAATGCACTGAGTATAAGTAAGTCTGAATTGTGGTTGGGGCTCTTACTAAAGACCCTCTTGTGACACCCTCGTGTAATGTGGGTAGGATTTGAACAACAATCGGCATTTTGGATGCAAAACTCGACAAACTAGGGGGGGAAAAAACAAATTGAATTCATTGTCATGATTTCGTCCTCCCCTACGAGCAACTGATGCCTTTGACACATATCTGCTCTCGAACAATCTTAGCAAATCTCTGACCACTCTCATTGGGCACCGTCAAACAACTCATACACGACGAACTAGGCTCTTTGGCCTTCTCCCTCCACAATCCCGTTCGTACCATTCACACCGTTCATGCCATTAGCACCCGTAGCCGGCGATCCGTTCTCTGCATTAGACGCATAGACAGATCTGAAAGCGCCGTTATTCCTTGGATTCGCCCCAGAATTCGGTGAAGAAGCTTGGTCACGAGTGGTGTCACTACCGAGCATGCGGATGAGATCCATGGTATGATGATTCGTGTTCTGGTGTTGGTTTTGCTGTTGAGAGGGGTTCTCCTCAGGGAATGGTTGTGCACGTGGCTGAGCAGATCTTTGATCGTTTGAAGTTGGTTCTTCGTATTGTGATCTCTGTTGCTGCTGTTGTGGCTGTGGCTGTCCTTGTTGATATTGAGCTGCTGGAGTTGGCTCCTGATATTGTGGTCTCTGCTGCTGTTGCAACGAGGGGTTAGGCGTCACAGTATGACCACTTCCAAGTTCATAATCAACACTCTGGCGTCTGGTAGAATCCACATCCATACTTGTCTCAGAAGGCGCATATTCGCTGATTCTTCTATCAAAGTCTGTAGCCATGCGCTCAGCCTCTTCAAACCCGTCGAGACCTTGGACTTCTTCACGATTGACATCTTTCCAGTGACAACGAGCATGCTTCTTAGTGCAGCCAACGCAAGAGCTCAGGTTCTTCAAGCAATCCATCTTCAGTCTTCTACACCTGTCACAAGGAGGTAGCACACGAGATCCACGTGGCAAGGCTTCCATGTGTGCTTGACAAATGGCTCGGTATGGCTGAGAGACCTCTTGATTGGGCGGAAGCGGCTTAGAAAAATTATGTCTTGGCCCATCCTTAGGAGAGTCCATGACCGGGGTATGATGATTCGAATAATTCTCAGGATATGCGCCATATGGTCTCTGGCTACTGCTCTGGTAGTTTTGACTGTTGACTTGAGCGCTAGCGGCAGCAGCCAATGCAGCCACGTTAGTAGGTACCGGAGAGACCGAAGACGAGTTGGATTGATGATGGATTACAGCAGATACAGGCGGAGGAGTCTGATGGTGCGCAGGATAAGAGGGAGACATAGGTTGCTGCTGGACCGAAGATACACGGTCAGGTTGGGGTGGCTGCTTGGGTAGAGACTGAAAATGCTTGAGCAGGTCGTCCCGGATGTTGGAGTCTGACTGATGTGCCGGTACCTGCTGCTGCTGCTGCTGCTGGTGTTGGGGTGGAGTAGCTTGAGCATTGACAGGAACGAAAGCCGGATGGATGGAACCCTGAACATGCTGTTGATGTTGTTGCTGCTGCTGCTGTGGTTGTTGTTGAGCTTGTGACGGTGGCGGAGGTGGTTGAGATTGTTGTTGCTGCTGCTGTTGTTGTGCATGCTGGTTGTGCGACTCTTCGGCAGCTCTACGTTCAAGAATGGCCATTCTCCTGCCCTTGAGGCGATGAGCTAGCTGTCTGGTACGAGCAGCGACAGAATCAGCAGCAGCAGTGACATCCTTCAACTGTTTCTCAACAATGTCGCATGTAGCCACCTCCTTTTCCTCGTCCTCCCAGATTGGCAAGGGAGGAATGAGATCCTGACATCTTCCACTGTTGATGAACAAAAAGTCCTCCTCGGAGATCTGGACCCGCACCTGCTTTTGCGGGTAGTAGAACTGGCATACGCGACGACCTTCACTGAAGGTAGCTAGAGAGAACTGCGAGGGATGCGCCTGGGCAAAGTGTACGACATCGAGCCAAGTGACCTGAGGCAGGTCGTGGTCGCGGGCATGCGAATGGGAGGCAATGACATTAGGAGGAGCATCAAAGCATCTCTCGAATCGCTTGATCAAAATGGGACCGAGAGGACGGGCGCCCAAATTGCTTGCCAGGGATTCATGTCTATCCAAGACCTGAGTGTATGAAGCCAGGACATCGAGTAGAGCTGGAAGGGTGCTGTCTTTGGAGACGAATGGCAGGTCTTCGTTGCATTGGCGGGCGATATAGTTGATCTGGAGTTGAGTGCTGTTGTTACTATTGGGGTTGTTCGTCCTGGGCGCTTTGGGCGGCGGACCACCGCCAGCGACTCCAACATGTGGTGACTGCACCACTGACGACGGACTTCTCTTGCGCTTGGCTCCAAGGTTCTGATTATGCGCTTGAACTGTAGAGTATGATTGTAAGCATATACGAAGAGTATCAAACTTGACTGTCTCTCTTTCCTCAAAACTTACGTAGTCGCTGGTGGTTCTCACTGAGCGGAGTGTCGGACATTTCCGCTATGCACGAAGAGGTAGCGGTGCGATGCGCGGTGTGTGGTCGGAGCCTCAGACGTCGATTCAGTCAGTGAGCGAGTATTGTCATTCCACTACGTTGGATGCGCGAATGTCGAGTGCAAGGATCGTAGAATCGAGAGTGTCAGTAAGACGTCTGAATGGGTTGCTGCTGCCGCTGCCAATAATCATAGGCCCTGCGCGAAGACGCTTGGCGGAATCTTTTGAAAGTCGCTCATCCTCTCCGGTCCTCCACCTCGGTAGCCGCGAGTCGACCGGCAATAACGGCAGCTGTGCTTTACAACTCTGTTACAGCTAATCATCTGGGAGTGGCTTGCTTTCTAGATTGCTACCCGCGTCATCTTGGTTCAATACAACTCACGATCCTAGTGTTACATCCGGTCATCATTCCAAGCCATCGTGTAGGCGACATGCACATGCAGCTAGAAACTGCCTTCTTCCATTACCACATTACATGGGAAGGAATTATGTATTAAGGAGTGATGTAACATATGAGTCGGAAAGGAGCGATATTGTTCCAAAATGGAAGGCACAATGTTGGATCAAAGTGGAAGGGGCAAACCAAGTGGAAGGACTGATGTTATTCAGCAGCCTGTATCTAGTTTTATGTCGCCTGTCTTTCTTGAACGGATTCAAGCATCCCTTCATCTAGTCTCATCTTCTCTTTGCCAGCACTCGATCGTACGGAATGTTTCAAGTCAAACTTCTCATACCATCCACTTATGCATGAGCGATTTTGGACCTGCCCCCTGAGTCTACGCGCAGGATCTAGATTCTGAGCAGGTATACGAATCCAGATCCAAGTCCACGCGTCCCTCGTATGTCAAACCAGCCCGTTTGAACTCTGGAGAGGGAAGCGGAAACCACGGGGCGGAAGGAGCTGCACCGTTCGTTCCACCACCAGTCCACCGCCATCTCGGCGATTCCACCATCTCCGCTCCGATCCTCATCGCAGCCTAATTAGCTCTCCAATCTCGAAATCTACGTCAGTCGCTGGAAGCACATCTACCCTATTTCCCCACCACCCATAAAACAAACACACACCACACCAAACAACAAATGTCAGAACGTGGTCAATTTCGCGGCGGCAACCGCGGTAACAACAGAGGAGGTCGTGGCGGCGGCAGAGGAGGAAACCACCAAAACGCAAAAGACAACGATGCGCCGCGCCCAAAGAAGGAGAATATCCTGGACTTGAACAAATACATGGACAAGGAAATCATGGTCAAATTCAGTGGAGGAAGAGAAGGTGCGCTACACACTCCTTGATACTTGTTGCGATTGCCGTGTTGGAATGCAGTTTAAGGACAGCTTTTGGATGCGCAGAGACGCAAAGGTTGAGAGGAGATTTAACAGTTTTACTGACTTGGAATTGCGACAGTCACCGGATCGCTAAAGGGATACGATCAACTGATGAACCTGGTCTTGGACAACGTCAAGGAAATCACAAGAGGTAAACACTTCTTTATACCCGTTGTCATTACACATTTAACACAAGAGAACACAGATGACGAAGGCAACACCTCATCACGACCCCTTGGTCTCCTCGTCGCTCGCGGAACCCTCCTAGTCCTAATTTCCCCTCTTGACGGCAGCGAAGAGATCGCAAATCCTTTTGTACAAGCCGAAGAAGAAGGAGGTGCTCCTGAGATCTAGAGTGAGTCGCCCTGATACAAAAGGAAGATGAGCACAAGGGAGTGAGAAGAGATATCAGAAGATGGAAAGCATCGGATATCTGAGAAAAGACGGGAAAAGGCGAAAGATGCAGGGTTGGCAAAAGATACCAAGATTCAGACGTGAAATGAAATAAAAAACAACTGTATAATTCATGGCAGAGGTTCGTTTGACGCTGAAAATATCTCGAAGAAGAGAGAGACCGGTAAAGAGGCATTCCTGAGAAGTCAGACTCACTTTCACCAGGCATCACTTTCTAGCAAAGGCGATCGCATACGAAAAGCCCTGGTCGAGCAAAGACCACATTATCGAAGATCGCATTTTTTTAGTGTATAAGGAGGGCGAATCAACAAACTCAGCAACCACATGACTTCGAAATCCGTCCATCCTTTCCCGTGACTTCAATGAACTAGTCAACGATCATGTCATCATCATCTTCTTCTTCACCTTTCCCCAAAGTCCCATTCCTCCAGCCCTCGAGATCAAATATTCTCCATCTTCGGTGCCCTTCTGCGACAACACAGACGTTTCTCTTACCAATCCGGGGATTGACTCTCATATCTTTGGGAATGAACCCGTCTTTGCCTGGGAAAGTGTGGGCGATGTATGGTTGTAGTGCGTCTAACGTTTCGAGATTCTCAGGTGGACCACTTGCAAGGTCTGACGAGGAGCGGTAAGGGAGAATGAGCAAGTGGCGAGTTCCTGTGATGCTGTCAGTGAGATGTACTTTCGCAAGACAAGGTCAGTTCTTGACGAACCTTCGAGCTCGAGGATTGTGAGGAACGTTTCATCGTCTAGGAATTTGAGGGAATGTATTTTAGAATCTTGAGGCGAAGAGATCTGCGTGCATTCATCGCCTCTCCATCCTTCGGGGCCCATGTAGGTGCTCCAAAGTGTCACTTTGAGGTTCATTAGCGAAAGTCTGGGTGCGTTGTTGATGTCATGAACTTACATTCTGAACAGCCATTTTGATCATCTCCATCACAAGGGATGCCAATGACATAAGTCTTGAAGGTTCCTTGCTCAACTTCCACCATCTTCATATCAAACACATCTCCTGTGCTCTTTCCACCAGGAATTCTGCATTCAAAATGCTGTGTCTGCGGTCTCGCAGCTCTCTGCCACTTCGAAATGTTGTGGTGAGCAGCTTTGCAAACATCCCCAAGATTAGCAGCCCAAGCATGCAACGACAACAATGGAGAAGCCTCCTCATCACCCTCCCTAGCCAGATGAATATCCTTAATCAACTCATCTTCAGTGACAGGCTTATAGTCAGGAACCTCCTGCTGACTATGCACAATACTCTTCAAACGACTCCTCGTCAAAGCCCCCTCCAAATAGGCCAACACACCTGGGTAATCTAAATTCGCAGCCTCTCTTTCGGCCAAATCCCTAGCACTGACGCTTCCAGGATCGGCGGCCGCGAGATCAATTTGATGTCTCAGCCACTTGGAAAAAGCGCGGAATTGACGTTGTTCCCGACCTAGGATTTGCACGGCTTCGTGGACGAGCAATTGGAGGCAAGAGATGACGGAAAGTATGTCGGTGAAAGTTTCCGGCGGGACGCTGAATTTGGAACTTCCAGCGTAGTAGCGGGATAGACCGCGCAGGTTCGTTGCTACGACTGAACAGCGTTCGAGGACTGGTAGAAGGTTTGTCAGGAAGATTTTGGACAGTTCCGTGTAGAGGGTCGTCATTGCGTGATCCCATCTTTTGTGGCCCTGTGTGGTGTTTTAGTTTCGGTCCCTTCCATTTTGAGCGGTAATAGTCTGTGTTATATGCTTACTCTTTCGGCTAACTCGTCACGCAGCCATTCGAGGATTGTTGGGCTGAAGTTTCCTGTCATGGCGAGGTGGAATAAATTTTGTTCTAGAACACCTTCGTTCTTTTCTTCCAGCGTTTCGTTCACGTTTTCCATGAAGCGAGATGGCAGGTTGGTGTGTGTGGTCCAATCACTTCTTGCAGCAATGATGCTGTATGATATGTAACCACACAAGTCACGCAATTGTGCCGTCCTCGAAACTATCAGATGTAGATGTGAACCTCCAGATGCGAGCAGCGGCATGCTGAAAAGAGTGATCTCCAGACTCTTGAAGCCGGTCTTGTCTCGAGAAACACCTGGAGAGCCTCTCAAGAGGGCATGCCATTCTGATCGATTGTGTGACGCATAATGCAGTAATTGCCGTTCGTCAGTGTCGTTGTTCATCTCACTATCATCCACACTGGCTCCTTCCAGCGTCTGGTCAGGGCTGTACGAGATCTCCAGGATATCATCAACAACTATCCTGTGCTTATTTCCCGAATACCCAACAAACATCACGTCGGCGGCCAAACGGTCTCTCCGTTGCATAGAGTTGAAGTAATCATCCAGAGCGGCTTGTGTAGCAAACATATCATATCGTCCACTCGCAGTATTTCTTGTTGGGATGGGACTGAGACGAGGCAGAACAGACTCCACATCCATAAAGGCAAGTTGGCGTGGCAGATCATTCATGGAAGCCCTTTGCCCCTTAAGCTCGTGGTCATCTTCTGGGAGTAGCACATCGCCTCGTTTTTCCTGGAGTCTATCATACCATTCTTCTGTGGCAGAATCCTGATCTGATGATTTTGATGAGTTCTGGCCAGAAGACTTGCTGGTCAAGACAGTGCCCCAGCCTAAACAAGTAATCGAACCTCGACTCTCGGTTGAACTCGAGCTTTTGGTGCTAAAAGGATCATCACCACCATGACGAATGATCTTGCCAGTTTCTCCAGATACAATGTCGACGTGACCGTTACTCAAAGCTACAGCAAGACATTTGCCTGGGAAACAAGATTGTGTCAGTGTTTTGGTCTTGAATGCTTCAAGATCAACTTACCGTTGCGTATCCACTGCAGGCCTTTGATAGTTATATGAGGGCTCTTGCGCTTGACACTGAATGCACGCTGTCCACCAAAGCGAAAGACCTCGATTGTTTCGTCCTCTGTCACTACAGCGAAGAGATCCGTCCGGGACGAGTAGGCTAAGAGGTGTGGTCGTATGGCATACGAAAGATTTTTTTCTGATTGGAGTGGTAGTTGTGTTTCAACGGCCATTTTCTTGAATATTAAAAACAGTTTACCGGCAGTTCAAGTCGCTTATGGTCATATTTGATGTACTTGGGAACTTGTTCAATTGATCATATTGCGAAGCGAGGAGAGTGCATGTTTACATTCAGCTGCAAAAGCCTTGGCACTCGTCCTTTGCTATTTTGAAACATGAACAGTGTTCAATCATAGGTTCAAAGACAGATTTATCATGGATTTGTCGTTTGCTTATCCACTCAAGAGAGAAGAAGCACTGAAGGGAGAAAAATAAGACGTTGCTCGTTCGCTTTTCCTAAGTCTAGATACGCCCAACATAAACATAATCCTTAAACCACCTGGTATGCATCTGCCATCGATTTGACGTCCTTTGAGAATGAAATGTCTTGACCCATGTTTAGTAAGGTAACAGAAGAAACCTGGGAGTTCTGTTAGTATGAATTTGAGAGATGAAACTGCATATTTACTTACGTCGACCTCGACGAATGGTCTTGTCTTTGTGAAGCGAACGTTCATGGGGAAGAACTCGGCTTCGCTGCTCGCTTGAGCCTCAAACTCGAAGCTTCCATTTGCATTGGTATCATCGACGTCGCCGATGGTCCAGTCAATGGTGTCGCCAGATACTTCATAGACCGCATCGAAGCTGGAAACTGAAGGCTCGCTGGTCTGGAATGGTATCGAGACAACGACATCGTTCAAGGCATCGCCACCGGTGAGCTCATATTCGAGAGTGATGTTGTAGGTGTCTTGGCTGGTCTCGTTCACCCAAGCAGTGAAAGTGATAGGAGGATCGCTAACATCTTCAGGCTTAGCAGCAAGTCTCCAGCGCATGACACCGATTGAGTTGTTAGCCGGGAAACCCTTGGATGTGTCGGAGAGTTGAATGATCTTGTCGTTCTTGAAGACGGCCTTGTCGACTTTAGGGTGAGAGTTGAGTTGTGCGCCTTTGATGTCACCCAACGCGAGAGCGAGTTGTACTTGTGTGAGTGATGGGTCGGTGATGCGGAGTTGGAGATCACCCTTGACTTCGAAAGACTCGAGAGAACCTTCCCTGCTGAGTTTTGCGGAAATGGTCTCGTTGACTGTGATGTGAAGACCGTCGCCGCCGGAGGTAGAAGGAGCTGCTGCTTGAACGGGAGCGCTGACCGCAGGAGCGGCAGGTACGAGAGGGGCCTCGGCCTCGGGACCAAGCTCTCCCCTGACCTGCTCAAACATGGATGTTGTCTTTGTCTTCTTGCCAAGCTGCATACCCTTTGATCTTGCGGGGAGCGTCTTTTGGAAAGTCTTGTTCTTCTCGGCGGTGTACGAATCGTAAGAGTCGGTGACAGCAGGCTGAGTAGGTGGAGGGGTGTATGTAGGATATGTGGGTGCAGCATGGGGCATGCCACCACGGCCAGAACGGGACATTTCCTTGCGCTGCATTTCCAGTTGCTTGGCCTTTCTCTTGCGATCCTCGCTTGCTTCCAGCTCCTTGTTCTGTAGAGATGGGTTAGTTCTGACAAACCTCGACTGAGTTGAATGATTTGGCATACCCTGGAGATGATGTCTTGAATGCGCTCTTCATGAGACTCCATATCAAGGAAAGTCTTGATTTGGCTCAGAGTGAGGTTCTCACGGTAGCCCAGAGTGACAAGCTCATCGAAAGCGCTGAGAAGCTCAAAAGCATTGCGCAAAATCTCCCTCTCATCCAAACTACGGCAGATGCTGGTGACGACCTGGGCGAAGAGATGTAGCGAGTCGATGTCTTGGAGAATGTTGGATTGGCGGTTGGTGATGAGAACCATGTACAGTTCGTCCAGGGGTTGGTAAACAAAGCGTACATTGTCCTGTTCGACGGTCGTGTGTTGGGTGCCACTGTCGGCGAGCTTAGGGAGAGATGCTAGAAGACCTTCGATGCGGGATCTTTGCATCTCACGGAACTGGCGAGAGAGGACGGCCTTGCCGCCGCGCGTGCAAATGGATGCTGCCAGGACCACCTAGACATAGCCTGTTAGTCCTTTGAGCGAATAACCCAATGGGGGACATGATCAATCACCATTGTGTCGGTTGAGAATCACAGCAAGAACAAAGGCAGCAGCCTAGAACAAGGAAAGTGTTGATTGAATGTGCACGCGGCTGTACAGATAGCAGGTAGTAATTATTGATTGACCTTAGCTGTCCTCTCCTAAACTTCCCCACGCAGCTGTCTCGTCCTTGCCGTCCTTGCCAAGGCCGACTGGTCCAACTAAGAAAGTCCAAAGAAAGCACCAAAGGGGGAGCGGCAATTTCCGGTCTAGTCACACTCGGAGCCTGGCCGTTTTCGTCCGTCACTGTCTCTTCTTGACGCTGCACTTGCCTGCTTCAACCTCCCGCCGCTCATTTAACAACGACTGATACTGTCACCACATACCAGACCGCACGCTTCTCATCGGAAGTCCCTGTTCGCCATTAGAAAACATACAACACTTGAAGCGCATCTGCACAACAGCCTGTTCTTCCGCGTCGTGGCTATCTGCGCCTCGGTCCACGCATCTCTACTTCCTTTGTCTGTCGCCCCTTCTGGAGTGATTGTACTTTAGACCCGCTCCACCGCCGACATGGCTGCAACACTAGTTCCACCTTTTGGTGTTCAACAACCTGAAGATTCCATGGAGATCTCGTCAGAATATGGCAACATGGACGCTGACATCGATATCGACCTCGATGGCCCGACCGACACGATGCACTTTGCACAGGACGATCAACCTATGCTCGAAGACCCAAAGTCGGATCGTCCTGATGACCTTATGCTTGATGATGCCTCCCACACTGAAGACAATGATCGTGTCATGCAAGATGATGCCCCAGCACAAGAACAAGATGAAGAACTGCTAGATTTCAGTGAGGACGAAGATGAAGACATCCAGATCGAAACCGTCACCGAACCCCACTTCGAGAACCAACCCGTACTCCAGCCTGAGCACCAAGTCGATCAACAGCCTACAATAGTGGAAGAACCTGTCGAGGATGTCGTCCAGTCTGAGCTTGCCACTGACCTCCTGACTGAAGGTGTTCAGCCGCTCGACAAAGACGTCTCTCACGTGCACGAGTCAGAGGTCCAGCCACAAGTCGAGCCTGCCAGCGTTCCTTCGCCTTCTCATCCCTCCACTGCCACTCCTTCCAACAATGGATCTCAACCCCCTACGGCCGAGCAAAGCCATGACGTCCCCGAACCAACGACAGATTTGGCAGCTACTGAGCATCCTGTGACGATCGAAACCGCCTCGGAGTCTGTTGCTCCAACAATTGAAGTTGCTCAGGCCGATAGTCATGAACACACTCAACCTACCCATAAGGAAGCTCACGACATCCAGCAAAACGAACAAGGTAATGATACAGATGTCGCTGTGCCCACGTCCACCAAGGATGCCCCCACTCTAGCCCCTCTCGAGACCGAAGTCTCTGTAGATCCTGAACACGACGAGGATGCATCTCGTGAGAGACAGGTGAATTCTCCTACCGTGACTGGTTTGCATCCCACGATTGTCGAGTATGCCGGGAACGAAATCTACCTCTTTCCATCTAGAGATCCCGTTGTGTCTGAGCAGTACTTGCTCGAGAACGAGAATCTTGTGACAACTAGCCTAGGTGATCTTCTTCAAGCTTGCCGCACTGCTCTTGGTGATGGTCTCACAGAAGATGATGAACTGGTCCTGGGTGTTGAAGAGTTGGATCTGTTTGTAAGCGAAGTAAGTTCAATCCATTCTTCCATTCTGCCTGTCAATCAATAATACTAACACACTTCTAGGACTCAACACCTGCCTTTTCTACCAGCTTCTCTGAGTTGCTTGACCTGTACTTGCAGTTGCACAAGCTTGATGGAAATGATGATCCTTCGCCTTTCCGTGTGACCTTGACCACAAAAACCAGATTCACCAATCGCCTGAGCATGATCACGCAGGCAATTTCAGAAGGAAAGGGTTTCTCCAAGCTACCTTTCCTGGAGTATTACGAGTATGACGAGCCGACCGAATTCCCCGATGAGTCATTCGGGGATGATCTCGACGAAGAGCACGATACTCAAGCAGAAAATCAGCTTGAGGATAAGGACTATGTAGAAGATGTTCAGCATGTTGGAGAAGCGGATGAAAGTATCGTCCCAGCGTTGTCGGATGGACAAAAGGTCCAGCAGTCAGAGCAAAACAAGTCCTCTCACGCTGCCGAGGCTCAACAGAGTGAGTACCAAGGAGGGGGAGAAGCTGAACATACAGCTGTCGAGGCGACCACATTGCATGGAGACGAAGAAGAGCCAAGTGCCACAGCAGTCAACCAACATGCTCCAGAGAAAGTTGATGGCCATGAGCAAAACGATCAGCAGGGTGAAGAATCTGCCCTCAACGAAGAAGAGATCAATTTCGAAGATGAAGTCGAAAACAAAGATCACGAGCAACCTTCAGTATCGGTCGAGCAAGACGGTCAAGCGAATGAAGCAGACCAACACTTCGATGAACATGTCGAGCAGGAAGACTACCATGAAGAAGGGGAAGCTGAGGATCACGAGTTTGGTCAAGGCGAGTTCTTTGACGAAGAGAACTATGAAACCTTCGACAACAACGTGTATCATGAAGATGCTGAGCAAGGCGATGTCCCTGAAGCTACTACTGTTGATAGTCACGAACAGACAGACCAAGCTGATGCGGCTTATGACGACGATCAAGACGCTGATTCTGGTCACATTGCACGGGCAGAATCTCCTGCGCAACCTCGGGACCATGCTGATGTGACTACTGTCAATGAGCACGTCGAAACTGAGAAACAGAACGTTGAGCACGAAGCGGACCAAATTCATGGTGATGCCGAGCCCAAAGAGGACGAGTCTTTCCTGAATGGCATTGACGAAATCGACGGCGAAGAGAGCACGTCAAGCAAGGCCATTGGGTCAAAAGCTGATGATGCTGACAATGCTGGTGATTTTGACGAGATCAACTTCGATGATGAAGATGACTTTGACGAAGAAGGGATCGACACGACAGCAGAGGTCGCAGCCGCTCCACCAGCCAAGGCATCACCTTCTGCCAAGCGCTCGATATCGGAACTCGACGATGCCGAGGTCAACGACCAAGACAGTAAAAAGGCTCGAGCCACATGAGATGACCACTTCAACATGGCATACGTTGACGACAATTACCGGACTTGACTTGACTTGACACTGTACGAACCTATGCGGACCGGCCCCATCCCATCATCGCACATGACTTCGACGGGGTTACCACATACTACGTGAACAGAGCAACATCCTCACAGCAAGGATCATCAGCCTGTCACATTACTCTAACCTTCTCAATGCACCTCTAATGCCTTTGTAATTCCACGGCATTATGGAGCAACTGCTAACATACAGCTTCGAATCATCATCGACTAACTCGAACAGGACAACTAATGATCAAGGTAAGTATTTTCTATCAGAATCTTTACTAGCCTTTACATGACTCCATCCGATCCAATACATTCTGCCTTTTCGGATATGATGCAGTAAGGCAGGCGACATGAGCGTGTGGAGTCACGAGAGGGAACTGGCGTCCTGAATGGGATTGATGAGTTACGTCTAACCACCGGCTGG
The DNA here is from genome assembly GCA_026013035.2 of Dothideomycetes sp. NU30. Lineage (NCBI taxonomy): Eukaryota > Fungi > Ascomycota > Dothideomycetes > Dothideomycetes sp. NU30. The sequence continues at coordinate 31,370 of BSBH01000083.1, read as the reverse complement.
CTGTTTTGCACATTCAAAAGAAGGATACCCCTGTGATCGAGCCTCTTTTCTACCGTCTTCCACCACTTGATCTTTTTTAGATCTCAGCACATTACAACAGCGTAGTGCTAGTTTTCAAAAAGCAGTTGTCTTCAAAATCGAATTGAATTGCCATGTAAAATGTTGTTTGAAATGTCCCGTCGATGTGATATTCTATAATGCTCAATCTTCCTTTCTCTTCTCTTCACCTTCCAAAGTGCCGTCCAAGAAATCCCTCACACTCTGGACGATAATCTGATGGTCCTGCTGCTGCTTCAACCCACTAACAACAATAACAGCAACGACACCTTCCACACCCTTGACCCTCACAGGAAAGCCGCCTCCGTGGATAGCAAACTCCTTGGCCTTGTCCCCAAGCGTATACTTATCCGCAAACGCCTTCTCATCACCCTGAAACTTGTTATGCATAAACCAAGTCGAATTGCCGAACCTCAACACGGTGTTTTGTTTACGCGCCACCCAAGAAGAGTTATCGGGCGTGACACCGGGTTTCACGGCAGTGTAGAATAAGGGAGTGTTGTTGGCTAAGGTGATTGAGATGACGGTCGGGGAAGGGAAGGTCGAGAGACGGGAGCGCAGGAGACATCCTAAAGTCCAGGCGTCTGAGGTTGTGAAGGTTGGGAAGAGGAGGGAGGAATCGATTTGGGTGATTGTTTGGAGGTCGGTTGGGGGGTTTGTTAGGGCGTAGGGGGTTGTTGGTTCGGTGGTCATGGTTGCGGTTTGTCTTTGGTAAAGAGAGAGTGTTGTTTTGTTGGTTGTGGTGGATTTTGGTTGATTGAGCTGTTTAGAACTGTGGTATAGATTGGAGATTTGGTGCTGAAGGCAAGTAGCAACAGGAAGACGTCGGAGCAGTAAAAGAAAAAGTAGAGAAGGAGGACGTGGCAGATGCGTGTAGATGCGGATTAAAGTGGTTCGTTTGCGTGGTTTCCCCACCTACCGCATGCGGCGGCGGCAGGCTTGTGCTTTGGTTGTCCGCGTAAGGCTGAGGCTTCACCGCCTTTGCAACGGGAGCGGGGCAGAATCGATCCCCCGAGACGCCCGACTGACATTTTTTCTTAGCCTCGATTAGGTAGGCAATTATTCCTCGAACAACTCGATAGAAATATTGAGATATCACATAACAAAACATGGCACCCATGGACGACGACTTCGTCTTCACTATCTCGGACAACGAAGACGGCATTCCCGAAGAGAGCGAAGAGGCACCTTCCGCACCGATATCGAACAAAAAGCGCAAACGCGATTCAGACGTTGCAGGCGCTGCAAAGAACAAGAAGCAATCCAAGAAGCAAAAGAAAAAGGCTGCCCAGCAAGCACCAGAGTCTGAAGACGACGAAGACAACAAGGACAACGTCGAAGATGACGGTGCTATCGATCCCGACTTTGAATTCCAGCTTGGTGATGGAGTGACTGGTGGCATGGAAGAGTTTGATGGCTGGACTGCGCATGAGCCCAAGGTTGGGAAGAAGGATGTTGACATTGATGATATCATTGCGAGGAGGTTGAAAGGTAAGGGAGGTGAAAAAGAGGATGACGAGGAAGTTGAGTTTGAGGGTCTGGATAGCGAGCAGGATGACGAGCTATTGGCTGAAGACGCCTTTGGTATGGGTGCTGCACCTGGTGAAGACTCCGACGAGGAAGAAGGATCTGGTGATGAGGAAGGCGAGGAGGGAAGTGATGCTGAAGGAGGAGACTCTGAGGACGGCAGCGACGATGAGTCGATTGCTGAGCCCGTGGCACATCCCGACGACGTTTCAGACGACTCGGACAATGAAGAGAAGGAAGACGAAGAAGAAGCTGCAAAGCGTGCCGCTTTCTTCGCTCCCGAGTCCAACATTGACGGACAAGACGGCCCTGTCTCAAAGCCTGTGGGTTCATTCCAGGATCTCAGTCTGTCTCGTCCCATCATCAAGGGTCTTTCTTCTGTCGGATTTGCTGCACCCACCCCTATTCAACACAAGGCCATCCCTGTCGCTCTTCTCGGCAAGGACGTGGTCGGAGGTGCCGTCACTGGTTCCGGTAAAACTGCCGCCTTCATCATCCCCATCCTCGAACGTCTCCTCTACCGCCCTAAGAAGGTCGCTACTACCCGCGTCGTCATTCTCATGCCCACCCGTGAACTGGCCCTCCAATGTTACAATGTTGCAGTCAAGCTGGCCAGCTACACCGACATTTCCTTTGCCCAAGCCATTGGTGGTATGAGCTCTCGCGAACAAGAAAACGTACTCAAGCAACGTCCCGATGTTGTCATCGCCACACCCGGTCGTTTCATCGATTTCATGCGCAACTCCTCCGCTCTTGCTGTCGACACTGTCGAAATTCTCGTCCTCGATGAAGCCGACAGAATGCTCGAAGACGGTTTTGCCGATGAATTGAACGAGATCTTGACCACCCTTCCTAAGTCGAGACAAACCATGCTCTTCTCCGCCACAATGACAACCAGCATCGACAACCTCATTCGTGTGGGCATGAACCGTCCTGTACGTCTGATGGTCGACTCCAAACGCCAAACCGTCGCCGGTCTTACCCAAGAATTCGTCCGTCTACGTCCCGGCCGCGAACAAAAACGACTTGGCTACCTCCTTCACCTCTGCAAAGAATTCTTCACCACAAAAACAATAATTTTCTTCCGTCAAAAGAAGGAGGCCCATCGCGTACGCATCATCTTCGGTCTTCTCGGTCTCAAGGCTGCCGAATTACACGGTTCCATGTCACAAGAACAACGTATCAACGCCATCGAAGCATTCCGTTCTGGAACCGCAAACTTCATGTTGGCAACTGATCTGGCTTCCCGTGGTCTGGATATCAAGAACGTGGACGTGGTCATCAACTACGAAGCACCGCAAACCCAAGAAATCTACTTGCACAGAGTCGGTCGTACAGCTCGTGCGGGTCGTAGCGGTCGCTCATGCACACTCGCCGCCGAACCGGATCGTAAAGTCGTCAAAGCAGCCGTCAAAACCGCTCGCGGTCAAGGCGCCATCATCAAGTCCCGTGTCATTGATCCTGCCATCGCAGACAAATGGCAAGACAAAGTCGACAGCCTCGAATCAGAAATCGAAGCCGTTCTCCGCGAAGAAAAGGAAGAAAAGGTTCTCGCAACCACGGAAATGCAAATGCGCAGGACCGAAAACTTCATGGAACACGAAAAGGAAATCTTGAGTAGACCAAAGAAGACTTGGTTCGAGAGTGAAAAGGACAAGGCTGCTGCCAAACTGAGGGGTAGAGAAGAATTGAACGGACCCGTCGACAAAGATGGTAAAGTCAAGAAGGAGAAGAAGAAGTTGAGTAACAAGCAAAGGAAGAAGCTGGAGGATAAGGATGAGAGAATGGAGGGCGGAGGTTGGAAGAAGGGTAAGGCTGAGAGGGCTGGTAAAGGTGTTCTTGAGGCGCCGAAGAAGAAGGGTAAAGCTAAGGGTGCGAAAGGTGGTAAGAAGTAGAGAGCGTTCATTTTCTTTCAACATTTTGTGATACATCCTCTTGAATCGGCGAGATTTTCTATTCTGTTCGACTTGTGGTCATCGTCGAGCTACCGTACTTGAATTTCTTATGACTGAGGTTCAATTGATTCGTTTCACTGAAAAATGAATGCCTAGAGCATTGCAGGAATTTGTTGTATATTCAACCTCGACAAGCCGGACATTTTTTCCTTCGATACAAGGTATCGGATCCTCATCATACGAAAGAGATGAGATGGGGCGCAGATAATAAAAAGAACAAGGAGATGAAGTCCGCCAAAAACTAGCGCGCTTCGTCAATGATCTTCGTATTACTTGTAAAGCAGCCACTATTTCAGGCAGAGATGGAGAATCTACAAGGGCCATAGGCAAGCACTTTGCCACAGTGCATCGTGGCCTATGGATTATGTATGCATCACACTGCCACCCGAGTACGAAGATCTGGGCTGGCGACGACGTATTGGCTGACGTTTTCTTTTCTTGGTATTCTTTTGAGAGTTTACGAAGGCAACGATGATGGAGATTCGCGCGAGTCACGACGCCTCTTCGGAGGGAAAGTCAAACACCCGGCAGGGCGCCAAGCGAAACCATCATCACATGCGTATAATGTTTCGTGTCCCACCTCTCCACAATAGCGGACTATATATAATCATTGACCCTTTATTCTTTCCCTCTTACGCCCTAGAGAATAGAGATTGCAGCAAAGACGAGCAAAGATGAAGAAGTTCAGGAATTCGATCATGTCTAGGACCAAGAGTGAGTTTCGCTGTGATCCCAGGCTTATGTTGACTTTGTTTACTGAATAACGGTGTGTATAGGTCACGATGCGACGACTGCGAACAGGCCGGATGCTGACTCACCAGAGGCGAACGCTGCCAAAGGAGTGGTATGATTATGTTGCGCCGAGTCTTGCGACCAAGACGCTGACGTCTCGTTATAGCGCGAGTTCTGCGAATCAGCCAGCGACAATAGCGTAAGCAATGCCTGAAGCAGAAGAAGTCTTGGACAATACATAGCTAAACTGCTGGACTACAGGGAGAAGAAGTCCTACACCTTCCGGTCATCGTCGAAGCCGCCGAGTCGTCACCACAAGCTGCAGCCTCTGCTGCTTACCAGATCCGCAAATGCCTAGGCAGCTCCAAGACACGGACACAATACAACGCTGTCATGCTGATTCGTATCCTCGCCGATAACCCCGGTCCTTCGTTTACTCGCAATTTTGACACCAAGTTTGTCAGCACGGTCAAGGATTTGCTAAAGACGGGCAAGGATCCGAGCGTGCAGCAGATCCTCAGAGAGACGCTGGACTCGTTGGAGGCAGATAAGCACTATGATGCCGGACTGGTCGAACTCATGACCATGTGGCGCCATGTTAAAGGCCCCAACAACCGTATCACACCTCAAAGTATGCACCGTGCATCACCCATGGCATCACCCCCTATCGGACAGCAATACCCTGCTCGCGGTTTCCTGCCAACCCCCACAGAACTCGCTTCGCGTGTTGAAGAAGCTCGCAACACGGCTAAGATCCTCCTTCAACTTCTTCAAAGCACGCCAACCGAACAAGTTATCAACAATGAACTGGTCAAAGAATTCAGCGATCGTTGTCAAACCGCCCAGAGAAGCATGCAAGAATACATCAACTGCACGAACCCTACACCTGACGATGATACTCTACAAACTCTCATCGAGACAAACGAGCAATTGAGCTTGGCCTTGAGTAGACATCAACGAGCCGTCTTGAGTGCTCGAAGAGCCCTGGGCTCAGCAAGAGCAACACCATCACCACATGCCTCATCCGGTTTTGCCGCACCTCCTGGCCCACCACCTCAACAAGCAAATCTGATTCCCACAACACAAGCCACTTATCCCCCACCTCAAAATCTGATTTCAGTAAGCCCTGTGTCACCAATCAGAGCAGATTTCTCAGCACCCACTGGCCCACCACCCTCCCACCTGAACAACACTAACAACAACGCCTTGGTATCACCTGAATACCCACTATCCCGTGACCCCTTTGCGGATCCCAAGGACAACGATACAGTAAACCATGATTTGGACTACATGGACCACCCACAAGAGCCAAGAAACTATAGTGCTGCACCTGCTGGACCACAGAGACCCGGTGTCACCACTGTCACCGAGAGTTATCTGGGAAGGCAGTATAGTGCTGCTAATGGCTTGACTATGCATGGCGTTGGTTCTTCGGCACCGATTCAGGAGGATGTTAGTCCTGTGGAAAGCAGGGATGGTGGTAAGAGTGATGGGAGGTACAGATATTGAGGACTCTTGGATCAGGATGAGTTCCAGGAAAGGAAAGGAGGTGCATGGGTTCCTCTGTCCTTCTTGTTTTGTCTGCTGCATTACTGCATTTTGGTTTCCAGCGAGCGAATGCTTCATCGACTTTTTTTCTTGTCTTTTGTTGGACGGATGAGATACCAATGCTTGATTTTCAGTTCTACCTTATCTGCACAAGCAAATTCATGAGTGCGACATGGATCTCTCTTCTGAAGCAGGCGATTCATTCTCTGCAACGTTTGGATTTTCGTTGTGTGTTTGCTTCTACTCGAAGATAATAGAACACTTCTGTACGGCTCTGATGTGAGGGAATGTACCTGTATATACTCAGTACAAGGGGTGAATGTGTCACAATCGAAGACCTCCGCATTAAGCATCTTTCGCAACATCGCCTTGTCATTGATACGACAATCTCTCAATCATGTCGACAGCATTCGTGCTTTCCAGAAACATGTTCTATAGACTGTTTTTCAGTGTGAGAATGACCGCTCATACAACCGATCAGACTTGGCTCTCATCAGGCACAATCCCCGTAAACTTAGCTGTGCTCACACAGAGGCGGCGGTACTGCTCAAGTATTGTCCGCTGAGAGTCTGAGTCTTGAGGCCATCAGAATGATGTCTCCATGAAGACATGTTCAAGGAGTTGATACATGCAGAGACCAAAAAAAACACTGAGACTGTTCTAGAGAGGTCGAACAAGAGCCTAGAAAGGATATAACCAGATGAAGCTCTCGATGAACGCAGAGAGATAAGACGATTCGGAACATCGTTCACTGAGGATTCAGAAGTCGATCGAATCGATCAGATCTCTCAGTAGGTAGATCTTCACTCACTAAATTGACTTGTGAATGCACAGAAACACCAAGACATCAGGTATAAAAGATAGGTCGATTGCGAGACCCAAGGGTAGCAAAAAGACTCATGTTAAGAAAGACAGATGCTCAGCACGTGCAGAGTGGTTGGCTCCTTCCGTGTCAACCTCGTCTTGCATAAGAGTTGAATCAGCTTTACTTTCACTCGGATTTCAATCTGTCTTGGCCACTACCTCAGCACCTTCATCGTCCCTGACTCTAGCACATTCACCTTCACTCTCAGTCTCGTTCATGGGGTCTATCCTACGTTAATTCCAGTCTGACCACCAACTTTCGTTCCTTCTCCATCGTCTTCACTTCTTTGCAAACTTACTACACTACCTTCATCGCGCACTCAGCACTGTCTACACCCGCACCTGCAACGATGGTGCGATATACGGTCGTGTTAGTTGACCCTTCCTCGAAGGAGGCGCTTTCGCTCGTGATACCACTTCCACCTGACGCGACTGGCACTATCCTTGTGAAGGAGGCCATCAAGCGCGCCTCGAAGCAGGGCAAACAACTCAGCAATCACGACTTTACGCTACGTCTGGGAGATGAGGACGGTCCTATTATCGACCTTGATGACACTCTCACTGACGTCGTCGATGGGGAACGTCTCTTTGCGACTTACAGGCAGAGTCTCATCAGGCCCGGACCGGCTCCAACTCCAGACCTTATTGCTGTTCGAATCATCACTCCGAAGATTGCGAAACTGTCCAGAGACTCTGATTCTGTGTTACCAATTGCCTTCAGTCTTCCGCGTTCCTCCACAGTCCAGCAGATGCACGACCTGATTGTTCAACGCCTCAATCAAGACCTACCAGACTCATTGCAGAACAAATTCACCTTCGATCTACATACGCATGAACTTCCCATCAGTTGCTCATCCTACAGATCAACCTTGCATGATACTGGACTTGAGTCTCTCGTCACCGATGGCGTTCTTACCATCTATGCTGTGATGCGTCATGTCCTGCAAGTCAGCGACGTCGTTTCTGGTGACCGCGTTGGCAGGAATGACCTGTACACAACTGGAGACCATTGGGAACCTGAAGTACGGCAGTCAGCTCGCGGAATGGCTATCTTTCTCTCATCACTGAGGGTTTTCAGCCATCTCACGAAGAGCAACGAAGTCTCTGAACAGCGCAGGGACAGGACTGTTTACCTTTTCGATCTCCTCACTCGGTTTCCTCCAGCCGTACGAGCTCTCTACCTCCTGATCCAAGGCAAGACAATCACCCACTCTTCGAGTGCTGCTCTTGCTCAAGCTTTGTATTATGTTCTGCAGGACATCATGCCCAGCGAAATGATCAAGGATGACATGAGTAAAGTCTTTATGGCTGCTCGCCTTCTTCTTGGCTTGATTTCGGAGAAGGCAAAGTATCTCGTCTCTGTGACGCTACCAAATTATATTCCCAGGTTCGAAGTTGTCAAATTGCATGTTCGACCACAGGGCAGTCTCAGTCCCGAACACGGCGTACCGGACTCAATCAAGGTTCTCAAATTCCCCCGAGTCGCGGAAAAACTCGACTTGATGGTACTCTCGGACAACAAAATTGAGGTTACACTATTCCACCAGCTACAGCATAATAGCACAACTACCTCACAGCTGAAAAGTTTCATCAGTCCTGAGGAACTCAGAGAACTTTCTCATCTGGCTACATTATGTGGCAGGGCGTCGTTGTCTGTTTAAAACCCTTCGAACCTCTCCTCCGTTGAGCCAGAATGCCTCATATTCGATGAAAACGGTCACGTCGCTGTGTACACGAATCGAGCTGGGTGTGCTGCTCCTGGAAAAGACTTCGTCCTCTTCCGTCCAGCTCATGGTGAAGTTACCCCCAACATTAGTCTGCTTGAGCAGCGGCTCGCTCCTATCCTCGAAAGTCACAAGGCCGACAAATTCGATGTGTTCGACGCTCTCGGCTCTTCTGAGGCACGCAAGCTTGAGACGCCTAACGAGATTCTCATGTTCTGTGTTGATTGCAGTGACAGCATGAGCCTTCCAAGCGACTTCAATGATATCGATGTTGATAACCCACCCTTTCACGGTCCCAAAATCTTACAAGAAGCGTATGACAAAGCTAATTTCGATGATATTGTCCGGCGTCTTACTGAGCACGAAGTTTACCCCGACATCGTGGCCACAGTAGCGGAGGCAGATGACTACGACGAACCACACCTAGCGAAACAGATGCTCGCATTCTTGTCGAGCTTACTTGCTGATGAATTGGAGAAGAAGCGCCGTGGACCAACGTTTACTCGTCCGCTCCAGGTCATCGATTTAGAAATCTTCTGTGCCGGACTGCAACTATTCAAAGATCGACTTACCAATCTTCTTGTATGTCGTGCAATGAGCACGCCTTGTCCACAGTCTTGGCAGTGGTGTATCGGTGATAAAGTACCAGATTGGAGCCGGACATTGCCTGTTCTTCCCTCCGCTGTTGTGGAAGTCCCCATCTCATTGAAATGTCCGATCTCTTGCGAGGTCCTCGAAGACCCGGTCAATACTTCGGATGGACAAGTCTTTAGCCGTAACGCAATATCGGGGTGGTTAATGACCGACATTGTTTCGCCATGGTCAGGCCTGAAACTCAATGATACTAGTCTGCGGCCCAACATCGAGGTGGCGGAGCAAGTGGACAATTGGATCAAGGCTGAGGATCTGATCAAACCCCAGCCGCGAACCAATAAGCACCACTTAAGGAAGAGGCCTCGTACCTCCTCGGGCTTCACTGTGACCTTCCAAGGTAACCTGCACCAGTTCACTCGCGAACTGCCGTTGTCACTGTCCATTCTCGATCTATATAAAGTGGCTTTCCGTGGAATGCGTGGCAGCTGCACTTCTATCCAACTCCAGGGGACCACCCTCTTCGAGCCATCAGTAGCCATCATTGTGAATCGAGGAATCAAAGAAGGCGACATTATTCATATCATCACCAAGAATTATGGCAGCACCATGAACAACAGCGGCTCACCACTCTGTCTGGTCAAGGTCTATAATGAATACGACCTTCATACCAGCTAATGGGTCCCAAAGACGACAGGTAGTTCGTTCGCGTCTGTCTTAGCCTAATACTGGCGAACATGTCTGAGTGAGGACCCTTCGGCTGAGTTCGAGAGTACGAAGATAGTTACCGACCCTAGACGTTGTGAGGATGATCGTAACACAGCACATCTGCGCAGCTCTTCTGATATGCTTGCCAACTTTCTAACACCTGAACATGCCTTCGGAACGTTGGATGATGAGCCATTTGAGTGTGAATCACTGGAAGATAGCGATGGTTATTCTCACATGGACTCTGAGACTGAAGATTCCGACATGAACGATAACGATGACCATGACGAAGACTCGTTTCTGGTACTCAAGGTCGGGGTCTTCTCCCGTAATCCCCAAAAGACTCGCAAAGATACGCGCCTCGTTGTTCTCAAACAAATGTTTGAAGCCATGATCAATCGTATCATCGCATACTCTTACAAGACCCATGTAGGACTGGTCATATTTTCCACCAACGCAAGAATTGTTCAGTCCCTCACGCACGTGATTGAGAATTTCAGGAGCAGCGTCAACAATATGCGCGCCAGTGGAAGTACAGCTCTTTGGGACGGTTTGAAACTGGCAAGAGGACAGATCTTGCAGTATGCTGCCAAATATCCAAAGGCACAGCGCCGTATCATCTGCCTCACTGATGGAAACGACAATAACTCGTTCATGGATCCCGTGGATATCTATCGTCAGCTTCGGCAAGACAGAATCCTTCTTGACTCAATCTGTATCGGCCAAGATAACAATCGGGACCTCAAGGCAGTCTCTTCCATGTTGGAATCATACTGCTTCTTTTCCACCCATCTCACGACTGCGTTGGCCATCTGTGAGATGGAACCTGTGCTTTCTCTGACGGAGCGGCCCTTGATGGACTCGGTCATTCGTCCACCTCAGAGCACACGATCTATGGACGCACCCATGATGTTCCAAAATGCCCGCGACCATTCTCAATTCACCACGGTGACTCGGGACATATTCCCTCAGCGAAGAGAGCATGCGAGATTACAGGACTCTTTCGTTCAGTTGACTGATTGTATTCGTACAAGGACTAACAATCCGCCAACTCTACCGACCCTGAGGTCTTCGCGTCTGCTCGTCGAGATGCGCGAAACTGCGTCGAGCATTCATCCAATGTATGACTGTTATGTTTCTGAGACTGACATGTCGTTCTGGAAAGTGATCATGGAAGGTGTGAGTATCGGCTTGAGTCCTCACGAAATTGTTGAAAATGCTAATTCGTTATAACAGCCTCCAGACACTCCCTACGCTGACTGTACCTTCCTGTTGTACTTGGAGATGGGAGAAGACTTTCCCGCATTTCCGCCCAAGGGTCGCTTTGTAAAACCAGTTCTCCATCCCAACATCAACCCTCACGGTAGAATTTGCCACGCCATCTTTGATCGTGAGAAATTACTTCATCCGATTCCTTATATGCAGCTTGCTGACTTTTACAGGTGACTGGACCACCGATACGAATCTGCGTGCTATCCTCATGACTGTGTATGGTCTGCTCTTCCAAGCCGAAACAAACGATGCTGTGTAAGTCATATATCCAATAAGAACCACATGTGTATGTCGAGACACTAATACATCATCAGACATACTACTGTCACTCTGGGATATCAGCATGACCAAGTCGCCTTTGCAGAAGAGGCCAGACAGCATGCGAAGAAGCATGCAAGTAAAACTCGCTTGCAGTGGAAGAACGAGCTTCTCAGTGGGGACTAAGGTGTGTATTCCCGACTTCGATGGGTGGTATGATGCAAGGAAGATGGTTTTGCTTCAACATGAAGTCAATGATGGCTGATGTGGCCGTCGAATGAATTGGCTCACAATTGCTACCATACTGATATGCTATGGTGCTACTACGGCTTTGCTCTTCAGTTTCTACATTAGATCATTATGGCTAGAGATGCTTCGCTAGGCGTTCGTACAAATCCATGGCTTACTTGTTCATTCTCCGGACAACCCATAGGTCATAACGTACGTGAGCCTTCATCGAGTCTAGAGCATCTCCGACTTCCTCGATACTTTTGTTTCTCTGTGCACGTATAGGACAACTCTATAGATATTGAAAACGATACAGTCTTGCCTGAACATGCTCTTCCTTTCTTGTATTCGTTTTCCTCGACAGGGTTGAAGGTGTGTTGTTGGGTTATGCAAACCTATAGCGCAGGCCACAACACTGATACATTTCCAAGGAAGCCTGCACTCACATCACTCGTTCGGATTCCTCATGCTTTGGAAAAGAATTACAGAAAGATAAAAAGGTGAATAGGATGTGTTGAATAAAGGGCAGGGTCACAATACTAACTAGGGAAAAAAGAACTTAATTGCCAATACGAATGTCGTTGAAGGACTTGTGACAGTGTTTCCGGACAATTTTTACCAAGAGCCAGATTTGAATGACAGGCGAAATCTCCGCTCTAAAGATATTTTATAATCTCAAAAAGCATTGCGTGTTGTCGATGCTTCGGGGTTATCGGGAATAGGGAGTTTGATATGCCAAGACAGATTGAACCTCTCGCGCATCTCTATCTTGTAACTTTTCTAGATTGCACTACATACTCACAGCAGCATCTTTTGACCAACGCAACATAAAATTTTGTTTGACACCTTTTATAGTCAACACAGATCAAAATCCCGGAAGTCTCTGTCATCACGATCTTAGGACAAAATCCCTTCAGAACCAAAATCTGCAACAAAAACTGCACATTTTAAAAAAGCGCAAACCAACCTTTTGTCCATCTTGACTCTGACCCAAGAACGACAAGGACAAGTTATCTCTCTGAACCAAACCATAGTCAAAGAGAAAATCAACAAAAGCTGGTATCCAGTTTTCTAAAGGAACAATGGTCCTCGATATAGGCAAAACCATCTCACCAACACCGAAATGCTACTTCACACACTCCACACTGCCAAACTACCTCGACACCAAACAACCGCCCAAAAACCGCAAACCATTCAGTTCAGTACTATCACAACCGTACTACCACACTCTAACAATCCTCTCACCCTCAAAAGCACCAGCTCCAGACCCTCAACCTCAAGTTCCAACCTCGACTCCGCAATCGTCCTCTTCATCACGACTTACCAACCTAGCCTCCAAATTCAATTACTTCAGACTGAAATGTCCACTATCGTCCCTCCTATCCGGAGACTTTTGGAACAAGCACATCAAATCCGGAAACGTGATCTTACTTTCTTCACCACTGATTTCCACGACGACATCATCGTCAACGACATTCACCCTCGTCGAAGGCGTCCTCAGCATCGAACTGGATAAAGCGACCTACGAACGCGCCGGCCTCCAAGGTTCTAAGATCCCTGATCCCTTTGGAAAGAGGCATGGCGATGGCAAATGGCGTGTCGAAGTCAATTTACGGGTACCGAATATGGTGAGTGGGAAAAAGGGGTTTGAAAGGTTGAAACGGGCTGCGGAAAAGGTGTTTGTCGGGGAGGTTGGGTGGGTCGGTTGGGATGTTGACGGCAAAGGCTCGGAAACGGGATCCGGGATGGAGGGATTGGGTCTTGAGGTTAGGAAATTGAGTACGGAGACCGAGGTGCTTGAGAAAGTATTGATACCGAGGTTTCCTGGAAAGGTGGGGCAGGGTATGGAGGAAGAGGTTTTGGGATTGTTGGAGTGGATTGGTATGGTTATGATGGGGAGTCATAGGGTGAGGGAGGGGGATAAGGTGGATGTGTTGTTGAGTCGATATGATGTTGGGACGGAGACTCTGATTGGTGATGTTGTTTTGGAAAGGGTGAAGGATTTCTTGCCGGCGAGGGAGGTCTTGGAGGTTGTTGGACGGATGGGCATGGTTGGAAGGAGTATCGGTGATGAGACTGGGAATGGAGATGGCGATTGGATGGCTGTCAGACTCGAAGGGTTTGAGGGCAGGGATTGTGTCGTTCTGAAGTTGGGTGATGGGACGGCTATGACTTGGCAGTTTTGAGCGATGAGGAGTTTCGAACAGCTCCTCACATGTCATCCGTTGTTTCAAAGCTTGAGCTGGACATATTGTCAAAGGTTCAAACGACACGCAAGAGTAATTGACAATCGACTCTCTAGACAAATGCATGAAGAAGTCTTGTCAAATCATTAATTCTTTCATTCTTTTTTTATGGTATCAAATCCCTTTCCTTTCCTTTCCTTTCCTTTTGCCTATTTGTTCATGCCAGCCATCTGCACATACTTGGCAAAACTGGCATCCTCGGCAGTCATCTCAGCAGCACCGCCCTGACGGATGGCATCCTGGTATCTCTTGATGAGACCCTCGCCATCATCGCCAGCGTTCTCGTCCTCATCTCTTTCCACCAATCCACCATCGTTATCATCATCGCTGTCATCCTCAGCCTCACTGACAGTCTCGGGTTCCTCTTTCGGTTTTTTGTCTGCCCCAGCTTCCTTGCCAACACTCATATCCTTCATCATCCTAGCAACTTCTTTTTCCCGTTTTTGTTCCTTTTCTTGCTCGCGTTGTTGCCTGCGACGGTCCAAATCCGCCTTGTAGTCCTTGTTGAACTCCTCCCTTTTGCTCTCGACCACTTGGAAGAATTTGTCGACGCCTTGGCCCGTCATGCTACTCACACCGACGACGCTGAGATTGTTGTAGAATTCTTCGAGTACGAGACTCATGCTGTTGAGCAAAGAACCCATGTATCCCGATCCTCCGGTCCCGTTTTCGGCTTCCTCTTCTTCTTCCCTTCGTAAAGCTTCTTGGAAAGATTCGAAATCGCGCATCCAGTCGATTGCTTCGTCTTCGGATTTGACGTCCGTCTTGTTGAAGACGAGGATCATGGGAAGACGGGTCTTGTAGAGGATTGAAATGGCGTAGAGCATGTTTGACATGAATGTTGATGTTGAAGCGGTGGTGCGTGGGGTGTCGATGACATAGGCCAGGACGGTTGGGAAACTCGAGGCCAGACTTGATAGCAAGATACTTCCACTTGCTGACCAGACAAACACCTCAATCTGACCGGGCGTGTCCACTAAGATGTTCTTCGGCACCGTGACCCCTTCCTCTTGCAATTCCGGCAAGCAACGCTTTTCAAGGATGTTCAGTACTTGATCAATCTTTGTCGAAAAAAGGTTCAAAGATGTGAGGATTCCTCCGTTGGGACCCAGATTGTATTGTTTCATGACTTCGCGGTAGTTTACAGAGTCTCGGATGTCGATGTTTGGTTCGAAAGGGACGTGACGGACTGCCGGATCCAGGTTCATTACGTAGGGAGGTTGTTGTTTCGAGTGCAGGTGTGAGTTTATGCGTTGCATGAAGGTAGTTTTGCCGCTGCCGGCCATGCCCACGCAGACTACTGCTATCGGCGGTTGTTGTTGTTGTTGGCTAGAGCCTGTCGAAGGCGGTGCTGTGCTTGTAGTCGCCATTGTTGCTGTGAAGTGAGTTGGTTTCGTGCTGTGTTGTATAGAAGAAGACTTGGGATTGAACTCGGAGATAATAAAATGTTTAGACATGCGATTGCGCTTGTGACGAAAAACATCCATCCGACGCACGGACACTCTTACCTTGAGCTTCATCTTTTGTCCCCGCAAATGCTCCTTCCAAAAGTTTACTACTATAATTTCCTGATTACTTTGAGATGTCATCGAGTGTCTCGCAAGTCGTTCGACTTTTGTTGACATTCTCGACTTCAAAGTGCAGACTACTTGCACTGGTTCAAGACACATTCCCTATCCATCCTGTCTGCCGCCTAGCAAGACTCGCGAGCTACGCAATCATCAATTCAGCACATCATTCACTTTCCCTTCACATCGATATCGAAGCAGGACGTGAAACTCATGCAAAAACACCCATCCGGCAAGTGTCAGCGGACTATAATCCGCTTCGTCATATTATTAAATCACTCAAGTTCCAGATCCGAGAGAACGGTAAATGGCTTATGGATGAGGACGGGAAAGTGGAGGAAAGGATTGAAGTCATGAACATCTGATCGTATAAATAAAGTGTTTAGTATCCTGAGCCAAAGAGTGGCATGGTTGTCAGCAATGTTTGATCACAGCACGATACTCAAAAGGTACACTGTGTATCGTAGTGTAAATACTGGTGTCAAATGGGAAGGGATGCTTCGAACACCTTGATGGAGCAGATCGCAAAGACAAAAAAGAAGTCCTTCTGACGGATCTGATAAATCGAGGCTGAAGAACAGACATGGAAAAATGTCTCTCAACTTCTAGAAGAGCGGAAGGTCCAAGCAACAGCAAGAATCTCGACAGCTATTCAGGTACGTTCCCACCATCAAAGCAAGCCCCCACGATCCCGGCTAAAAGCACAATCAGTCATTTGATCGAAGTGTTGCATCCTTCATGCTCGAGGTGCATGAACATTTTCCTCAAAATACAGAACTACCGAACATGCAAGTCAGATTCTTGCAACGCTACCATGGTTCTGAGAATCCTCGTCGGTTTAGAGAATAAGATTGCAAGGCTTTATCACGCCCGCAGTACATGTATTGGTAACACCGACTTTGTTGAAGAGACAGTGTTGGGGACATCCGTGTCAGTCGTTAATGACTACGGCACACATGCAACCCGCAGATCAAGCATGGCCCAGAATCTGATCGCGTGAACCACACCTTCGTCTTTCTAGATATTAGATGCATTGCTTTGGGATCGTGATTTGATTTGGTACTGCTGTAACTCTTGAGTTTTCGGGAGTATGATCGTGCAGATCTCCTGATGCCTCGAGTACGGCCGGAACTGTTCAACATTGCTAGAAAACTTACAAGTGTGGATGAGAAAGGACTAAGGTGGAGTACCCTAGACCCAGGTGTAGGGCTGACGGTTAATTGACAGAGGGACATGGTCGTGTCGCATGTGCAGAAAATATCTTTCTATTCGGCAAAAAAGTGCTGTCAAGTATGTGTAAGAGGGTAATCGATCGTATATGAAGCCAGAAGCCAAAACGCCATCCGCTATGCCGTGAAACAGAAGAAAAAAGCAAATCGTGGTACCAGCAGTCTTTCTTCATGCACCCATCTTCAACTCGTAGAACTCGGGGTGAGCAGTCTGAATCATGGTTGTGACGCGTTCAACCTCTTCGGCCAGACCTTGAACGTTGGCATCCCACATGCGAAGCTCACGAGTGCCAATGTTAGCGACACCAGACTTGTTGCTGTCAGTACCTTCAGGACTGAACTGAATGAGACCATCGATCTGGTCGATGTAACCGGACAGACGTCCTTGCTCAATCATCTGAGCAGCGTAAGCTTCGGCTCGATCCGCATCAACGCCTAGCATGACTCCCAGATTCTCGGTGGCAATGTTGCTGTAGAGGCGAGAGACACCGAGAAGGTTGTGTTCAAGCACAGCCTTATCGAGGACTGTGCTGCCATCAGATGTCTTTGCCATTTGATGGGGCTTGAGCTTCTCGGCGAATGACTTGACCTCATCCGGGTTCAGAACACGATCGAGGAAGATCTTCTCGAGAATGCTAAACTCCTCGACTTGCGGAGCACGATCGTCCTTGTAGAGGCGCGCGAGCTGACGAGCACGCTTGGGGCCAGCGGGAGCCAGGACAACACAGATAATGGCAGCCGAAAGAGCTTGCAGACGTTCCTCGTCATCAATGATAGGCTCAAGTGACAGATTTAGGTAGCTATTTGAAGCGTCCAAGAAATTGCGCTGAGAGTCGGAGATGCGAGCTTGAGAAAGTTGGAACTGGAGTCTTGTAGGCTGGTCGGTGACGTTGTAAACGACGTTCTTGACACGGTTGAGGTAGGACAGGGCATTTGTAGGGTCATCCTCTTCCAAATAGCAGCGAGTGATGCGAATCCAGATCTTTGCCTTATCGTCGTCCGAGACGTGGCGCTGGGATGAATCGAGGGTGATGTTTTGCAAGACCTTGGCGCTCGAGGTAAAGTCTTCGTTCTGTTCGTAGCTCTCGGCCAGCATGAGCTTCAGCTGGCTGTCCTGATCTTCGTATGAGACGACTTTTGGTTGGAGAGCTTCAACAGCCTTGGTGCCGACTTCGATCTTCACATCCTGATCATTGAGGCCTTGGAGCTTTTCGGCAAAGCTAGCGAGGAGAGGGCGAGAGGTGACAATGCCGACAGAATCTCCAAGGATGGACTGGACATAGGCGATGAGATTGGTGGGCAGCTGATCTGGCGTCGAAGATGAGAGGATCTTGTCTAGCAATTGATTGTAACCTTGGGTTTTCTTGGCGGCAGGCGCATCTTCCAAGGAGATCAGGGCATCGGTGACCTGCGCCGAAGCGAGAGTTCCAGCGGCAGCCATGTTGAGAAAAGCGTGGATGGAAAGGTCAACGAGCCGAATCGAATACAAGAGGCAGGTGCAAGTGAATTGAATGGACCGAGTGATTGATGAAGCTCGGAGTTTGGTTGATTGATGGTCCGACGTCACCAACTGAAAGTCTGGGGAAACCGAGATGCGGCCCGTGCGCTGACAATGTGAATGGAGTGTCAGTTCAGAGACGCACCCAAAGACAAAGCGCATCGCATCCCTCTCTTCGTCTGTATTGTATCGCACCCAATATGGCCGCCAACGGGATCAAGACCGAAGATGGAGCCTACATCAAGCCGGAGAATAATGATGCCGACGAGTACGAGGATACTGGAGAATGTCAGATGCCGCAGAATCAGCAAGAACAGGACGCATGGCTGGCCAAACTGCCCAAGTGGTTGTGGCAGGCATGGGAGGGCATCGGCGACGACGAAGAGATCGAGTTGGGCAAGATTCGCATTTACAACGAACCCAAGCCTGATGGCAATATGAAGATCAAGCTACGACTCCACGATATCCCTCAGCACAAGAACGTGCCAAAGCAATATGATATGAACATGACGCGGGCTCAATACAACAACACTGTCGTCTTTTCCGAGAAGGATCAGCCTGGTTTCAAGGCCTGGAACCCAAACCGTGTCAGGAAGGACAATCCTAATCGAGATAACTACCGCGTTCAGAAGAACAAACCATATACTTCATCTATTCCAAGTGCGCTACCCTGCCTTGCTCGCTGTCTCATGTAACCTCTCGACTGACCTCTGAAAAAGAACAGACTGCGCTCGCAGGATACGTCAGACACGAAGTCACTCTGACCGCCGTCGAGAACGATGAATACCGCCGCCTGACTGATGCTCGCTTCATGCAAATGTTCCAACCCAAGCGAACAACCACCTATGAGGCCGGTGTCGACACCACAATGTACTCAAGTCTCGCTTCCAGCAACGCTTTCGGCAGCTTTGTCAAGGCTGCTCAGCTTAGGAAACCCACTAAGAAGAAGCAACAAGACAAGGCTGTACGCATGAGCCAGGACGTCTTGTATGATGCCCTTGTCGCTTGCTTTAGAGAGTTCAGCTATTGGTCTCTCAAGGCTCTCAGACAGCGACTCCATCAACCAGAAGCCTACATCAAGTCTTCCATTGAAAAGATTGCCACTCTACAACGTAGTGGTAAATTTGCCATGAACTACAAGCTCAATCCCGAGACTGCCAAATTGGTCGGAATTGACACTACTTCGGTCAAGGAAGAAGCTGCAGAAGAAATGGATGGTGACGAAGATGAAGATGATGAAGGCGGCGACGATGAGTTTGAAGATGTCAAGATGGAGGATTCTTGAGCATCATCCCTTTTTCCCCCTTCTTGCTTAATATGTCTGTTTCATTTTCATTCCTTTTCAATCTTTACGACGGGGCATCTTACAAGTATCACGGGCGTTATGTTTCCATGGTAAGGTTCAAGCATTACACGGCGTTCTAGACGAGGACAGTCTTTACGAGGAGAAAAAAAGGTACGCACAGGTTTTCTATCCAAATACCCTCAATACAATTTTCTTTTCTGAGCACTTGATAGTGGTACATTTAATCAAACGTCCATCGTGACCAGCCCGAGAATATACAGAAGATATTGAACAGAGAGCACAACGAAAATATGCGGAGTCAGGCAATCCTTGTAGGACCTTTGCCTTGGCATTTCTGATCAAACTCTCCATCTCAGAACTGAATCACTAGGTGTTCCCTTGATATGTACCTCCCCTCCAACCGTGCTCCCACCTCACATTGACCTTTCCCTGTGCAACCAGCCTGTCAACTGTCAAATTCATGCTTCTTGCCGTCCATCAACAGTCCCGCTGAATATGCTGCTGCCCGACGGGGCAACTTTCCCGCCATTCCTTGTCCGTCTCGAACCTCAGCTCGAGTGAAACGTTGAGACGCTGCCGCCATGACCGGACCTGCATGCAAATCACATGGTTTCAGCACTTCGCTTGACCATGTCATCATATCAATCGTGAATATACGTGCTGAGCGAGCTCAAGCTCTGAGACGCTTGAATGTAAAGTGGGATAGGAAAATCCGACTGGCGCGTTCCTGAACACTAGGAGCAAGCGGCGACGGTCTAACTACAGCCATCATCTTCAACAAATTGTCGCGCGCGCGTACATATTTTGTTTCGGCCGTTACGAACTCGCCTCATGTCGGCAACCTACACCACGAGCAATGCCCCGAGATTGCCGCCTTTGACACCTTGACACGAAGACAACGTGACACTTTCTCGACTCGTGCACAAGAATGAAGAAGACTGAGCACCCAAAAGATGCTCGCTATACCTCGTACTTGGAAGGACGTACAAATGCACATTTAGCTTACCACAATTAACCATTGTTACACAAACAAGAAAATGCTCCCAAAAATGAAATCAAGAGAGGGAAAACATCCTTTTTAACCCAATCAACCAATCAACGTCCTCCTGCCCAAAACACAACATCACCACAAATCGATGATTCGTCCTGCCAACTAAAATTCAGAGGTCAGGTGCATCGGAAACATCCTTTTCACGTCAAGCATAGATCGAATCGGGGAGTGGGTACCAATCAGCAGCCTGTGTGTTAGGAATCGGGTTCAGGATCTCTTTGGGCATCAAGAAGCGTAAGAGGAAGAGAGGCAGAGAGAATAACAGACGGAAATGGAAGCGAGAGGTGGACCATCAGCAACATGTAGTCAGAATTGGTCAGCCACTACTGTACTCTCCTTGAATCCATGACGAAAGTGAGAATCGAGCTAAGGTTTTCGGCTGGACGGGCTCGGGAAGGGAGCGGCCCTCTTCGGCAAATCAGTAAATCATGTAACGGTCAAGACCTGTCAAACAACGGATCGAAAAAGTGTGTTACGACGACATCTCCTTCTCTCTTTGCGCCATCGCAAAAGAATAAAAAACATCTTCATGACACTCTGGGAGCCCGACGATATGTAATGCTGTCAAGCCATACGAACTAATCATGCGAACTCCTGAATCCTCTACTCACATGGCCTCTTTTTCGGCGTTCTCTTCGATCCCATGGCGGGACGAAAATTACTCTGATTCGAACGGGGTTGCAAGAAGCCACATCCGGCCGTTCATGAAGTTCCAGAAAGTCTTTTTATGGAGCTTCGTCCTTGCGGCCCAATTTTCTCGCTTGTCCAGCCCGCGGCTAAAGGAGGACTAGAACTAGACTACAGAGTGACAGCCGCGCCAGGGTCAGGTGGTGGTCCATGAAAAGACATGGCTTCAAGATAACTTGCAGAAGTCTCGCATGGTGGAATGCCGGGGCAGAGATGATCGTCAGCTTTGGCAGATGTAGTGTGCATCGTTGCCTGGGCTCTGTAATTTTTGGTCCTCCGTCGAGATGGCGAATTTGACGACATCCTCGATCGAGAAGGTGGATCCTTCATGTCACTCACAGGCGTCGGATAGATTGACAAGCAGGTAATTACAAGAGCAACACAACCGATGGACGAATCAAGATTGTGGGAAACCCGTGATTTTGAATTAATATTATCCACATGGCTGGTTAGTCGGGTTTGACATGCAGCAATCGCCGACCAATCCTCAGCCATCCCGCACCGCCTCCTCTTTTATGCAAACATGCCCGACTTACGAGGCGCAAGATGCATGTCCGCATTACTCGATACCTTCGTGACCTTTGCCAGGATCTGTACACAAGATAGGGCTCTTGTCGCTGTTCCTACCGTGGGGGCTGAAGTTGGGAGAGAACAGGCAGGTCTGAACGTGTGAGCATCTTCATGGAACGTCACAGGCGAATAAACATTCGCGTGCCGTGTCACGTTAGTCTGAGAGAGACGGCTCGCAAAAGGTCATTGTGTTGCGATTGCACGAACCGGCATGCTCCCGTATCGGCGCCCAGTCTGCGCAACCCACACACCTCATTCAAGCGTTCATCCTTTGGGAGGGTTCCTCGATTTCCATGTTCATTAACCCGATGACTTCCTAGTTACGTGGGGCAGCAGCAGCAGCAGCAGCAGCAGCAGCAGAAAGCGACAAAACTCGCTCGGCCCATAGCAGCCTTATGGGCTTGCATAGTCATTACTTTGTTGAATCGGAACATTGTTCATATGTTCCCTGCTATCTCCCTCTCTCCCCGTTATTCTTGTATCGGTCATCCACTCAGACAATCACCTGCGAATCACCCTACCTATATTCTTATGAAAACACGTTCATTTCCCCAGAACCAAATCAGTCACACGCCTTCTTACATTACGCAACCTGTCTATATATCCATATTCCCCTAAACTCAATCATTCGCTTCGCTTGTTGTTGTTGTCTCTCTCAACAAGACATCGGAACCAACCGCCTACACCGCTTATTCGCCGAACGGGGTTCCATCTACGCATATTGCAAGACGCCCCGCTATGGCTTTTCAACCTCCCAACTCTCACGCCTTTGGTTATGACATGAATGCCAATCACCTTTCTTACAACACGGCTCAACAACGATCAAATCCACAAACGGAACATTTCCCGGAAGGTAAATTCGCAGATCAAGTCGTGAACGATGTTGGCATGATGCCACCAAATCCTCATATGGCTGGGTTTCGCAAGGATTCTCTAGCGAGTACCTCTGGAGTTTTGTCGCCAACGAATTCGACGTGGGAGCACAAGCAACCGCAGCAGCAGCAGCAGCTCTTCTCAGGTGCCGGGTTTGTTCCATCACATGGGTTCCACGAGGTTGAGAACGCGGGCTTCGTCCGACACGAGCAAACGCCTGTCTATCCACATGCGCCTCAAGAATGGGTCATGTCGCCTGCTGGCTCTGTTGATACCTCGGGGTTTGAGTCGTACCCTGGAAAGTTTGAGCCGTCGCCATTTCCAGGGAGTATGCCGTCGGATCACAATCCCTTCTTGCCACCACAGCGAGATCACGGTTTCAACTCATTAGGTCATGGTCAACACTCTGTCGATTCATCTGTCTCACCTCCAGCGCTCTCTGACTGGACGCAAATGACTGGACCTAGAGGAATCAAGACTGAAAAGACTCTCAAGCCTCGGCATCAACCTATTCTAAAGCGAGACGGGATCAGGAAGAAGAATGCAAAGATTCCCATTCCTGCTGAGATTACTCTTGAGAATATCGACGAGTTAATGGACGCCTGTCTTGATGACGATGAACTCAAGCAACTTAAGGCGCAGAAGAGGTTACTGCGCAATAGGGAAGCAGCGTGAGTCTGGACCCTCTTTTATGTATTGTAATACTGCTAACATGAACAAGCCTTGCTTCTCGGCAACGTAAGAAGAAACATACCGAGAATCTCGAGGCCAAGGAGAAGGATCTCGAAGTGAGGATGCACATGCTCTGCCAACAAGTCGACACGCTCAAGCTCCAGCTGGAAAACGTCGAAAGTCAGAAACGATTCTACGCCGAAGAACACGCCAAGGCATCTCATGCTGTCGAAGTTCTTCAGCTCGAAAAGCAGGATCTCATCTGTGATCATACCAGGGAGACTGGCAATCTTCGTCACCAACTCCGATTCTTGCGCGAGCAGCTCGAATCGAGTCCTGCCCCGGCCATGTCGGTGGCGCCGAGTAGCACCGGTTTCACCGACTTTAATCTTGAGATCGATCATCTTCAGCTTGAAGACCAGCCATGGGATCGTTTCATCAACGTACATGATCCCAACAATATTGACGACTCGGATTATCTAGGAAACACTGCAGATTCATTCGCAACAATACAGGGCAAGCCATTACCACAACAGAGAGATGGCAGTAAAGACACCAACAACTCGACTGACCAACCCATCGCTTCTGGCATATTGTTCATGCTTCTTCTCTGTGGCGCCTTTGTCGCATCCAGATCTTCCAACACAAGTGCTGGCTCCGTCATCCACAAAATGCCCGAAGAAGTCCGCGCTGCGTCCACCGAAGTTCTCAACAACCTTTTGAAGGATAACCCCAGACAAGCAAGCATGTTCATGCCCGATCTAGCTCAAACCCACAATCTCCCTTCCTCTCAACCCTCCGACCCCAGAACCGTACCTTGGACACCTCAACCCTCTACCAATCAAAACCACATGAACTCACTACACGAACGCCTTACTTCCCCCTCCAAACTCCAAGAAGCAGAACAAGCATTCGGCTTGACGCCTGCCCAATACAATTCCCTGACTTCATACCCTTCCATGCCGAATCACCCCCACAACCAACATTCTTCGCATCCATCCCGACCTCAAAGAAACCTCGCCGCAACACTGAAACAAGTGCATGATGCCAAACCCAACAGCCAAACCGGAATGGCAGAAATCTACACGAGATCCCTACTCTGGGATCAGATTCCCGAAGATGTTGTGAGGAGGTTCAGGCAGATGGTTGCCGAAAGCCATGCCAACGATCCTTCTTCTTCTTCTTCTTCATCTTCTTCTGCTTCAGTTTCCGCAGCGACGGGACAAAGGAAGGGCAGATTGGAGAATGCGGGCATGACAACGATGACGAGAAAACCTAATAATCACGACGATGACGACGATTATGAGATGCGTGATGCGAGCACGACGGTCATGCAACAGCAATGACAGCAGCAGCAGCGACAGAAGACTTATGATATTTGATGCCCACTGACCAGACATGAACAACGACAGCAATGAGTTATTGAGATGGAACACGTACATCACAAGACGTGGTTTCATATCTCTTTTGTTTCGATTTTCACGAATGCGTGGACAGCAGAAGAGTTTATGTTCATATGTTTTTTTCTTTTCCTCTCTAATGAGAGAGGCAGCGACTTTTTTCTCTCTTGTACTTTTTGCCCTCCACTTCTCACTATTTACTTTCTTTTCTTTTGTTCTTCTTATGATCTCTTTCCTTCCTGTGAGTGTACAGGAGAAGATGGACTGACCGACGACGACGATGATGATGATGGAGAGATTGTTTTTTCGAGAGCACATGTTTGCAACGAATTCATGCTGTTTCTACGACTTTGAGCAGATTCTCTTCTCCTTCTTTCACGAACACAATGACGGGACAAAGGAAATCCTCGATGATGATGATGATGAAGAAGCAAGAAATTTTACCGACAAACGAATAACGAATACCAAACACGACCCCCTTTTACATACATCTGTCCGGCAAAGCGAAAGCGAAAGCGAAAGCGAATTTGCTAGCATTACTGTCTCTACCACTTCGTCCTTCCTTCTTTGGTTTTCTTTTCCCTTCCCTTTTTCTTTCCTAATGACTTTTTTGCTTTTTTTTTTTTTTTGGAATACTGCCCAGCCTTTCTTGGGAGGAAAGCGAATTTTCAACCGGTCATGGATTAGCGAATGATCGGAAGATATGTCTCACGACGAACGAATTGTTTTTTTTTCCTTCTTCTTTGTTTAATGCAACGAGGAACCTAACTTATCTTAACGAATTGACGAATGGACTTTCAAAATGCTTCCAAAGATGCTTCCAAAGATGCTCCAACTTGATTTTAGTAATGGTCATATCTTAGCTTCTGAATTGTTCTTTTTTTGGTTGAAAAGCTTTCTTTTTTTTTTTTCTCCTAGGACCGCCGATAGGAACGAAGACTTCTTGACACGGAATACACGAACCGAACAACATTGAAGACAAGAGAGACATGTTCTTTTTTTTTTTCCTTCCAAGGAAACAAGGGAAAATAGACGTTCCCGCCGGAGGAAGAAACAAGGGAAAAGGGTTTAGAGAAAGAAGGAGGGGAAACAGCATCTTGGATTTTGAGATCAATGTTCCAGGCCATCTACTAGATGTGGATGTTTCCTTTTTTTCTTTGTTCTGAATTCATGTATGGGATAGCTCCTAATTATCAGATTTCCATACCATTAGCCTCCTGCTCATAGCCTGCATCGTATAAACTTCTCATGTCATCCCTTGCCCAAAGCTTGACAGTCCTGTCATATCCAGAACTGACAATCCACTTGGCATCAGCAGTGACATCTGTACTAAGCACATGTCCCGAATGACCACTCAGAGTCTTACACAGCGCCCAATCGTCCGCGGAAAAGATCTTGACGTTGCGGTCGAAACCCGAAGATACGAAGAAAGTACCACTTTTCTTGGGACTCGTTTGCACATCATCTTTTGTCGAGAACGTCGTCGAGGTTGAGGAAGTCGTGGCAGTGGAAGAAAGAGGACCGTCAAGACCTTTGAACCATCGAACATCGGTGACACCGCCTTTGTGCGCACCGATGGATGCGGTCTCCTTCATCGCGCGGATGTCCCAGCATTTGGCGAACCCGTCGCCGGATCCGGTCATTATGCGGTGGCCGTCTGGACTCCAGTCTAAACCGTATATGGGCGCGATGTGGGATTCTAGATACAGGACGCGGCGGCCGGAACGCAGGTCCCAGAGACAGGCGATGCTGTCCAGACCGGCGGAGGCGAGGAGAGAACCGTCGGTGTTGAAGGAAATGGTGTAGGCTTCGTGGGAGTGGCCTTCTTGGAGGAGGAGCTCGGTGGTGGTTTCAATGTCCCAGAGTCGCCATGTTGTGTCGTAGGATGCGGAAGCCAGGTATTTGCCCGAAGGATGGAATTCTGTGCGACAAACACGTGCGGTGTGGCCGGATAGAGTGGATAAGGGGGTATCTTGTTCTAGGTTCCAGAGGTGAATGTCGCCTTCTCCTCCTCCGGATGCCAGATTTACTGATGATGTGGAAACGGTTGTGCCGGGTAATGTGGAGCCAGGATACCATGATATACCGCTTATTTGACCTCTGTGACCTCGTAAGAGACCTTTTTCTTCGAGATTCGGGACGTCGAGAAGTTTGATGCTGCCGCCCCAGTTTCCTGCAGCGATCATCTGGCCATTGGGGGAGAAACGAGCCATGCTGATGGGCCTCTCTCCAGCGATCTGAGAGCCGAATAGCTCGAACCCTGATAGGCGATCCTTGACATAGTTGCGGTGGTCAATGTGTCGTTGCAGGGGAATGGCGGATTCGATGCGCTGGAACTGGATGCGCTGTTGACTGCGCGGTAGCGAGTACTTTGCGATTTCTCTCCTGGCCTTGACAAGCTCTTCAACGCCCTCGGTATAAAACTCTTGATTTTCATCCTCTTCATCGTCTGACTCTGCTTCCTCCATGGCAACATCTTCTCCCTGTACCTCCAAAGCCTTGTACAACAACTCTCGTAAACGATCTCTTCGGTCCTCGGGCCGTTCGCCAAACAAAGTGATGGGCTCTCCGATCTCTCGTAACCTTGCTCTGACTTTTCCATCGTCGGTGGGGACGGCTATGGCGGCGGCTTTGCGCTTGCGGGTGAATTGGGCGAGGACATCTGAGGCTTTTTCCGAGGGACCTCCTGCGGCCGAGGGCATCTGATAATCGGTATCCAGAGGGACATTTGTCAAGTCATAGGTCATTTCCGAGTCCTAGAAAGGGT
This sequence comes from Dothideomycetes sp. NU30, assembly GCA_026013035.2. Classification (NCBI taxonomy): domain Eukaryota; kingdom Fungi; phylum Ascomycota; class Dothideomycetes; species Dothideomycetes sp. NU30. The sequence continues at coordinate 4,039 of BSBH01000083.1, read as the reverse complement.
TGGTTCCATCAGCGCCGGTCGAGAACTGGAAGGTCTTGTGAACATTGCGCGGATAGGTGTTGTTCGGGGAAGTGGTGTACATACCTCTGCGTCCTCTTCCACATAGGCCTGCCGTGACGGATGGATTGACATGATGGCGGTTGCTGTCCCTGCTGCAGCACGGGAGACAGAATGAGATGGAGTGATCTTGTGTGAGGAAGTCTTTCTTTCACGTGAAGATGCGAGAGGAGAGTCAAGCAAGTTGTTGCAAGCAATTGCGCCGCCAAAAGTTGCCCATCGGTAGAAGCCGACCCCACAAGCCGGATCGCGGGATGACGACGGTGCTGTTTTTTTGGGCTTGGGCGGCCCCGAATTGCATCTGGAAGGTCTTGGTTGGATAATCACGAGGGAGGAAGGAATCACGCAGTGAATCTTTTCCACTCTATTGCACTCATCACAACTTATACCAGCAATCTCAACATCCGCCATGCTGTAGTCGCAATTCATCACCATCCGAACATCCATCCATGTCTCTTCTTCGCGTCATTCCCCGGCCTCGAGTAGGCCAACTTGGCCACCGCTTCACGATCCAGGCAGCGAGGCACCAATCTACCGCCGGGCAGGCTCCCTTTACCTTCAAACTCGGTGCTTCATCCAGTGGCAAGACGTCCGCTCTCAAACAGCCCAATTTAAACAATACCTTCGACAACTCTCTGCTGGACAGAGACACTCCCTACTTCAGCTCCAACGACCGATATTCTGGCGAAGATGCCTTCTTCATGGCCAATGTCGCTGGCAGCCAGAGATATGTCGTCTTTGGCGTCGCCGATGGTGTAGGCGGTTGGAGGGACCAGGGCATTGACCCTGGGAGGTACTCGCATGGCTTGTGCAAATACATGGCCGAAAAGACACATCGTCCAGAGACAGACCAAGACCTTAAGCCAAGGAATTTATTGCAGTATGCCTATGACTTGGTCACCAAAGACCGCTCAATTCAGGCTGGAGGATGCACTGCTTGTATTGCCTCGGTCGATCCCACTGGCTCTCTCGACGTCGCCAAGTTCGTCAAGCCCGTCTCCCTCCATCAATCCCTCCCAATGCTGACTCGCTCTTCACAGTCTCGGTGATTCGGGCTACATCATCCTCGCTCCAGGCAAGATCGCTCACAAATCCCCAGCCCAGACTCATGCCTTCAACACGCCCTACCAACTGAGTAAAGTCACTCCTCGCATGCAAGCACAGTACAAGATCTTCGGCGCAAGTCGTCAAATATCAGAGACTCCCGCTCAGTGCGACATCACAACCCATTCCCTTCACAACGGAGAGCTCGTCATTTTCGCCACGGATGGTGTATGGGACAACCTCTCTGCCATGGACGTCCTCAACATCACAACCCCCATCATGGAAAAACACGGTTACTGGTCACCTCCCTCTGCCGCCAAGCAAGGTGTTGAAGACAAGGAAGCCATCGTAAAAGCCGACAAATTACGCGACCCTGCTCAAGCACAAGCTGTTGCAAATCTGCCCGCTGAATTGGCATATGCCATTATGCGCATGGCCAAGATAACCAGCCACGATACTCGTCGTGACGGTCCCTTTGCGAAAGAAGTTCACAAGTACTATCCCGGCGAGGATTACCACGGAGGCAAAGTTGATGACATTTCTGTCATTGTTTGTCTCGCTCTCCAAGACGGTCCTGTCCAAGCAAAACTTTGATATCCTTCTTGTTAAACCACAAATCAGCATCGGCATGGCGTTCACGGAAGATGGTCTTGGGGCTTGAAATGCATGGGTAGGAGTATTGTATCTAGTCTATCTACTTTGCTGATATTGCGATTTTTTTTTAAGGATACAAAAACCTAAACTCTCACTAGTTTTGCCCTTGCTCCATTTCTCGGCATTTTCTCATGTTGAACCAGCAATGCTCCTGAACTTTCTGCCTTCCACATTTGCAACACATGATCAAAGCACGCAACGACATACCTCTTCGAGATGGAGCTGTTTGTCATGCCTTGTGCTAAGAGTGTCCCCTAAGTTGACCAAACACGCACGTGCTAGATACCTGACTAAGTCTTTCCTGTTCTCCATACAGTGCGGACACTCTTGATTTGGTGACAGTCAAGGACAACCCTTTACCCCGGCCTAGATTGCTGCCCAAAGTGGAAACCATTCTGACCCTGCCACCTTATCGCTATCTTTTTCCCCACAAGTCATACTGTACCCCATGTCTCCGTTTTATCTCCATCTGTGTACTACCTCAATATTATAAGATACAATAGCCATGGAATCGTCTTCATTTTCTTATTCTGCTGTCTGGACTACATTTTCGGTCTTCCTATACCGCTGATTGAACAATTACCACTACAATGCTTGCCGCAGAAGTGCTCAAGGCCTGGGAGGCTTGCGACAAAACCGACTCAGCATTCATCCTCATATGCAGTGTATTCTGCTGGCCAATCATCCCCGCAGTCGGTCTAGGATACTCTGGATACTCGACGAGAAGAAGTGGTCTCGCTTCATTCATGCCCGCTCTTTTGGCTGTGGCATGTTGCTCTATACAGTGGTGGCTCGTAGGCTACTCCTTGGCCTATGGCGAGGGAAACGGATTCATTGGCGACCTCAAGCATTTTATGCATCTTGATGTTTTGGCCGAGCCTGTGGGGACCATTCCTGCTATTCTGTTCAGCGAGTTCCAACTTATCTTTTGTGCTACTGTTTGCGCTATTGCGGTTGGTGGTGCTTGTGAGAGAGGAAGGATGTTGCCTCTTATTCCTTTCATCTTCGTGGGTACATCTGCCATGCTGTCTCTTGATTCCCTGCTGACCTTGCATCCAGGGATGGGCAACCTTTGTCTACTGCCCTCTCGCTCACATGGTTTGGGGTGGTGGCTTCCTAGGTGAAATCGGTGTCCTTGATTTTGCCGGAGGCACTCCAGTGCACATTTGCTCCGGTGCTACTGCGACAGCTATCAGCATCTACCTTTCGTACCCGCTCTTCCGTTCTCGCAAGTCCGTCGACCGAACACCCTCGCATCTTGTCCTGCACAAACCTCACAACTCCTTGAGTCAACTGCTCGCTCTTGTCATCATCTGGGGATCATGGCTCGCCTTTGATGCCGGTACCACACTTGCTTTCAACTTCAAGTCTGTCATGGCTCTCTGCGTTACAAACATCTGCGCTTCTACAGGTGCTCTCACTTGGGCAATCATGACTTACTATGAGACCGGCAAGTGGTCGTTGGACTCTACTTTCCTAGGCGCAATCTCAGGACTGGTCATGATTACACCTTCAGCCGGCTTCATCGACATGAACACCGCTGCATTCTTCGGCATCCTAGGAGCTGTCGTTTCGAGACAAGCTCTCCGTATCAAGTTTACCGACTTTGCTAGACGTGTGAAGTGGGTCGATAACGGTGATACCTTTGCTACACATTGCATTGGAGGCTTCTTGGGCACCATTGCAACAGGCCTTTTCGCACGCAAGGAAGTCGCGACATTGGATGGCGTGACCGAGATCGTTGGCGGTGTCTTCTTCGACGGCAACATCAGACAACTGGGTATCCAGATTGTGGAAGCCTTGATTGGATTCACATGGGCCTTCTGCGTGTCGTATATCCTCATCGCACTCATCGACTGTGTTCCTGGATTCGAAGTGCTGGCAACTGACAAGTAAGTTGAATCTGGTGTGATGTTTCGTTGAACACAAGCTGACGATAACATCATAGAGACGTAATGATTGGCATGGACGCTTCTCAGATGGGTGAGAGCTTGTACGAGGATCAATGGGCGGGAGAAGAAGACTATCAACCGTTCGCAGCAACAATCCAGCTGGAGTGAGCGCGCCGACCTTTCCAATGTTATCTGTCCCGACCCAAATGAGTTGTTCGAAAGTACTTGATACAGTTAAACCTCTTTATAACGATTCTACTTAAATGCCTCAACCATATCGTTATAACGTGGTTATCGTTACAAAGAGGACCCTTAGCATTGCTATACGCTATACGAGCTATCCCTAGTGGTGTTAAAAAAGGAGGTAATTGAGGCCTGCCGTCGCTCTGAAT
>BSBH01000082.1:0-92908 GCA_026013035.2 Dothideomycetes sp. NU30 | reverse complement strand
CCCCCCCCCCCCCCCCCCCCCCCCCCCCCCCCCCCCCCCCCCCCCCCCCCCCCCCCCCCCCCCCCCCCCCCCCCCCTGTATCCCTATACCGTAAGTCAGCCAAAAAAGAAAAGGCAGAAAAGTTGAAGGGGCAAAAAAAAGAGAAAGAGTTTTGGTCGACAAAATGTAAACAGTATAGAAGAAAATGAATAGATGATGTTTTTATGTCTATGTACTCCGTCCACCACCAAAATTAAAACTCCTCTTTTTATACACCACTTTCCAATGCAGAACAATCTCTTTCATAGACCTTTGGTTTTTCCCCCTGATTGTTTTTTAATGTTTCAGACAGCAGCAGAAACTACGACAGGTCTGGGTTTCCTGGCAAACAGACCGATGACCCTGTCAAACATTTCTCTGACGGGCATGGCGGAAATGTTGTCACGGTCGAAGATGGAAGACAATTGCTCGGGTCTGACGACCGGTTTGTCCGCCTCTTCTTCGCCGTCTGCGTCGTCGAGATACAATGGCTTGTTGTTGTTGTTGTTGTTGTTTTCTATTTCCATCTCCACATCCACGTCCTCGTCATCCAAGTCTTCGATTTCTTGTGTTGAAGAAGGCTTGACGATGACTTTTGCGGTTGCAGAGGTGGATGTGGAAGTGTTGGCTGCGCGTTTACCACGGCGTCTTCCCTCGGAAACGGAAGAAGTGGATGAGGTAGAGTTACGAGGTGTGACGGTGTAAATCTCGGCGTTGTTGGTGAGGACTTTGTAGCCTCTTCCGCCGTTGACGGATAGTAGTGCCGTGACGACACCGGGAACGCTTTGACTTGCCAACACGGTCGAGGACGTGGGCTCGAAAACTTGGATCCTGGACACGTTGCCGCGTAACGGTAGGGCGACGGCGAAAGTCTGGTCTTCGGTGTTGGTGGTCAGGATGGAAGATAGAGTGTTGCGGAGAGAGCGTTCGAGGTTTATGCAGTAGAGTTGGGTGTCTGTGACGATGTCCCATACGCTGATGTCGCGGTCTGAAAGGATGATCAAGTGACGGTCTAGGAAAGCTAGACCACGGATTTGACCGACGAAGAGACCGGTACGTGTTTGGGATATGGTGCCGGAAGAAGTGTTGATGAAGTGGATGAGTGGTGTTGTGGCGGTGGTTTCGAAGGCTTGGGACACGGCTAGCGTGCTGCCGTCCTCAGAATATGCTAGAGCAGCAGATTTGGGCGGCGTGAGGAGGGATTGGGGAGTTTCGTTTGAAGAAGAGGTTTCCTCGGCGAGATCGACGGAGCGGGATAGAGGGATTGAGTAGCGGCATGACCAATCCACTAAACCACCTTCTGCTTTTGAACCACGCACAACAATGCCATTTCTCAGACGGGTCTTTGGTTTCCAGATGCGGACGGTGCTGTCTTCGCCAATGGTCGCGAAACCGATTTCGACTGGATCGGCGACGAGATTCAAGATATTGCCGGGGATGTTGGAGGAGATTAGTTGGTGGGGACTGTCGATTCTGGTTTCCAGGGCCCAGAGGTTGCGTTCGGCATCCCTGCGCCAGATCTTGAGATAGACTTCACGACGGAAGGAGCGTTGTTCGTCGTTGGTGGGCTTGTCGGCGGCCAAGTGCTCGACATCTGGGTAGGGAGGTGACCAGGTCTCGACTGTGGCGAGCCATTGACCGTCGTGGCTCACTTGAAGGAGAGAAACATCGGGCACACGAATCTTGTTGCCTTCGGGACCTTTGTTGAAGTCGGTGACGTTGTTGCGGGTCAGGGCTTGACGGGAAACATGACGGTCAGTAGAGAGGTCATAGGTCTGGAGGAAAGGTCTGGAGGTTCCGTGGTTGGTGCTCTGGTTGGTGTCGCTGGCTGAAGCAGGCACGCTGAGCAGGAGTTGGTCTTGTTCGAGAGGGTTCAAAGCAGCAGCAGCAGCAACGACAGAGCTGTGGTCGTGGTCCGAGACTGACTTTGTCATTGAGGCAGACTGAGCCTGAAGACGGGCAAAGTTGGCAATGGGCTTGAGCTCAGTTGTGGAGAGAACCATGACAGAGTTGTCGGCGAGTTGGATGGCGTAGGAAGAACCAGAGGGGGAAACAGTGATGCGCTCAATCTCGGCAGTCAAGTGAGGCAGGAATTGCTTCTTGCCAGTGACCAATTGCCACAGTACGAGGACGGTTTCCTTGCCACCAGAGATCAGGTAGTTGCCATCACGCGACCACTTGACAGAGGCGACAGCATCGCGGTGCCAGTGGAGGGTGCGAGGAGTCAGAGAGAGGTCGGCCGTCTTGTCCAGGGGAGACATGTTCTCGTAGAGGAAGATTTCACCAGTAGCGTTACCCAAGGCGATCGTCAGGCTCTCGCTCTTGGTCTTCTTCTTGGTCTCGCCTGTGATGATCCTGCAGTCGAGACAAGTCAAGCCTGGGGTGATGGTGATCTCGACAAAGTCGTAGCGGGCCTCGTCAATGCGCTTTCCCACGACAAGCTTGGTCGATGTCGAGGCAACGACGTAGTCGCCCTGACTCCACAAATTTTGTAGGGGTTCCTGGGAAGTGTAGATATGGCGGCTTCCAGTGATGATGCTCCACTTGTCCGTATTGTGGCAGATGGCGTATAGAATGTCTTGCGAGGCCGTTTCCGAGGCAGCCACCGATAAGGCGAGGATGGAGCCTTCAAAGTGAATGGGCTCTTCTACGGGTGTTCCGGTAGTCCAGTCCCAGCGCTGCACACGACCAGACGACGAAGCGACATACAACTCTTCTGAATCGGTCACTGAGGCGGCAAAAGCGGTGGCCGAGTTCTCGTTTCCGTGCAATTTTCTCTCGACCAGCGAAGTGTTGATGGCCAGGACGTCAATCTCTCGGCCGTTGGAAGCAAAGACGCAGCTGCAACCATGTCAGTACAAGCGCAAGATGAGGAAAAGAGTGTACGGACCTCTCGTCCTGGGAAAAGATGGCGTCGTGCTGAATCAGCCTGCCACCGACAGGCCTGGAAAAGGACCATGCGGACTTCTGAACGGCAGTGACAGGCTTGTCGGCGACTTGAGCGTCGTCGACAGCAAGGCGGTCGCCTCTGACTCTTCGGCCTCTTCGTCTGCTTCTCTTCTCTCCCTCTGTTGTCGCTACTTGGAGTGCATTGTCGCCGGTGTTGGAGGCCGAAGGAGGGAGGACAGATTGAGCGGCGGTTTCCTTCTCAGCACTCTTGGGCAGTGTCTGTGTCTTGGTCGAGGTGGGAGTGTTCTGGGCAGATTCCAGGTCCTTGTCCTTGTCCTTGTCCTTGTCGGCGGCAGTCCTGGGTCTCTTTGGTTGTGTCGTGGCCGAAGCCTTTTCACGCTGCGACCGCTTTCTCTTCAGCTGTGCCTCGGACATGTCGACTATCGGATAATCCAAAGGCGGTCGTTATGTACTGAGTAGATATCAAATACCGAAGATAGAAGAAGAATTGTCTTTTCCATCTCCATGTCCCTGCGGAGCATCCAGAAATTCTTGACGCTAGAGGCTTGGCGTGGTTTTTGCGACTCTCAAACTCCGCCTTCTCTTCCGTCGGTCGTCCTCTCCCTGTTATACTGTTGTTATATCACCTGACTTGTCCTTTTATCTTACACCAGTGTAGTTGTGACAAGATGATCATTCCCATTCGCTGCTTCTCGTGCGGAAAGGTTGGTCTCATCTCGTGACATGATACTCACCACGACACATGCGCTGACACTTGCAAAGGTCGTCGCTGACCTGTGGGAGCGCTACATGGCTCTTCTCGACGAAGGCATGCAAGACGGGTGTGTATACCACTCATGACCTTCTGTCCATCACCTATCGCATTACTGACACCAAACTCCAAAGTGACGCCATGGACAAACTCGGTCTCAACCGCTACTGCTGCCGTCGTATGCTCATGACACACGTCGACTTGATCGAGAAGCTGCTCCGGTATGCTCACAATCTTCCTTGTGCCTCGACGACCCCATTCACTAACTCAACACCAGCTACAACCCTGCCGAGCGCGAAATCCTCAAGAACCGATAAACTCCGATCGGAGAGAAAATCAAAATCAACAAAACTTGCATTATACTGGCGTTCACCACGGATTTGAAAGCATGGAGTTGGGTTGGGGAGGCTCGTTATCTGGGAGAGGGAAGAGAAAAAGCAACTCGCGACGAAGACAAACATGTTCTGGGCATCTGATCGAAGATCGAAGAGAGGAAAGAGAAAGCACGCATTCGCTTGCGTCAAGAAAGAATTTGAGAAACAAGGACGGTTTTGCGCAATGCGCAATGCGCAAAGAGGTTTAGGGAAAAGACTTCCAAAATATACCCCCATTCATCTGGCAACCACACTCAGAGTGCTATTTCTCGCACCTTTCTTCAGCTGGGCGATCACATCCGATGGAATCGCGCATATCCCACTCAACTCACTTCTGCTGGACCATCGACTGGTACGAAAGATGTTGCTCTGCCGACCCAGCCATTTCACGTCTTTCGCCGCCTTTTACTCACTCTTCTGTCTTGCCCAGACTGAGATTTGTCTTCCATTTCCAATTTCGTGTCCAGTCTTCCGTCTGCTCAGAGATGTTATGTCCTTGCACCTGCCCTCTTGAGCGTATCCCCAGCTTAAGTGCTTCACAAGTACGAGTACTAGTGCTGTTACTCTTCTATACCTAAGATACCGAAAGAAGAATACACATCTTAAACCACGTATTTTCGAAAACTGCAAACTGTTGCCTCTGATTAACGTACTACCCCTCAAAATAAATCAACTCCCAGTCAAGCATTCCTAGTAGTTGCCCTGATATGCATCTGTTCTTCCTCAACTTCAATCCTTCTGCCATCCAAAAAAATCGTTGGTCCGTGCACACCGTGACGCCCGCATCATCCAAGTTCAAGTCAGTCAAAAATCCTCCAAATCCACACTCCTACTACATCATCATCGCCATCACACTCGCACACAAGACCTTCACACATACACATCTCCGTCACATCTGATCGCCATTCACGAAAAAAAAAACATCTTTCCCTATCTCGAACAACCAGAAAACAACAACACATATACAACCAGCAACAATGGCTCCCCGTCGCGTACAACAACAACAACAGCCCAGCGCCGCCCGCTCCGTCTACGATGGCTTGACCTCGCCTGAGAACAGATCTGTCGTCACCGCCGTCGCTTTCTTTGCTGTAAGTTTCTTCAAATATCCTCCCAATGTCTTTTTTATTCTTGATGTGGTTTGTGGTTCTTGCGGGAGGAAGAGAGAGAGGTTTGAGGTGTCTATTCTTGGAAGAGGGAGGGGTTGAGAGTGTCTCTTGGAAGAAGGGACGTTTGAAATTGTTTGAAAGAAGAGGATGAAGGGGTGTTTGAAAGGGATGGATGTCAAGAGAAGTGCCAAAAGAGATGGGATAGGAAGAGGATGGGAGAAACGGTGAATCAGTGGACAAAAAAGAACAAAGAGAGGGAAGGATGTTCACAAGAATGTGCTTCAGGAGAAGGAATATTTGGCTGAAAAAAGAAAGGCACAAGGAGAGGAATCTCGGGGGGAAAAAGACTAAGATCATCCGCAAGAGACTGCGCATGGCAGAAGATGAAAAGAACAAGGAAACACACCGAGAGATGGAGACATGCTAGAAGAGACACAAAAACAAGAGACACCATGGCGTATACCAAAAAGGACATGCAAGAGAAGGAAACACAGCAAGAGCACCACAGAAAGAAAGAAGAGACCAGACAACAGAACCACAAACTGCAACTAGATCAAAACATTACACAAGGACAGCAATGCTGACAACACACTCAATAGGCCGGTGTCGCTTTCTTGCACAGCAGCTGGAGCGAGCTTCTGTTGCCTCCGTAAGTCCCCCCTACCTTTCCTTCCCCATCTCTCATTCTTCTTCTTCTTCTTCTCGAAAACTCAAGAGTCTTCTTAGAGACTGACACAAAATATTGACAGTCTCTAAACGAATCCCCTCTTCGAACCCTCCACCGATTGCAGATGGGTCAACGGAAAGGAAAGTGTGGGAAGAATCATCTTTGTACAATTAGCAAATGACACGAAAAGAGAGAGAGAGAAAGAGATAGAGAGAGAAAGAAAAGGAATGAACAAATCACGTTTTTTGGTCCCTTCCCTTGTGTAATTAGGGTTTGTTGCACGTCAGAAAAAAAAAAAAAAAATCAAGGACTTATCATGCTTGCTTCAAAGTGTCTGCACATCTTGTTCTTATTGTTAGGATGGCTGTATGCTATTCTTCATCTTGCAACATTCTTGTAACTCAAATATCACCATGGTCTCAAGACTAGTCGTTCGCCATCACACCACACTAAAATCCATTTGTAGGGAAGACTCATCATTCACACTGTCAAAGGGGGAAACGAAATATTTGGGGTTGAGACATATGACAGCTCTGTCAGTGTTTTTGTCGTGAATGTCCTAATTTTTACAAAGTGGTTCTTGCAGAACACCAAAAACATTCCCCGATAGTCACTCCCCCCCCCCGTTGTTGAAAGCATGTCCAAATCCTTTGCTCGAAGGTGAACTCGAAAAAAAAATAAGTCCCGTTCAAACGCCCCTGTTCCCATCCATCAATCCGTCATGAACCCAATCGCATATGTACAATCATCTCCCGTGATACCCTGGAGACAAGCTTCTTTGGTGAAACGCCTCTTGATGTTCATGTTCCCTTTCGTCCTTAATGGTGTGTGTGTGCTTCCCATGCCGTAATCATCACTACCACTTCTCACAAAATCTCATCTTTATTCATACAACTCGTTTCGCTCTAGGAAGACGTGTTGTTGGGGCGAGAAGTTTCAGACTGCTCAGCAGCACCAACTCCTTCCGCAGAGGAACTTCCCTCCACAATCGTATCATTCGTCGTAGTAGGAGTAGGAGCAACGGCATCACTCTGTCCTCTCCTCCTCGTCCTAATCCCAAACCGCTCCCTTAATCTTCTCCTCTGGGGCGCGTCTTCGGTTTGTTCTCCATCGTTCTGTTGCTGTTGCTCGCTCAACTCCCTCGCGGCAGCAACTCTCTGCTCAACGTTGTTTCCGCGATCGAGTCCCAGTCCAATTAACAGACTTCTCCTCATGCTGATACGGTGAGCGCCTCCGTACCCGTTCATCGGTGGAGGTAACTCGCCATTTCCATTGGTGTCCTGATTTTCGGCGCCGGCGTCAGAGTCGGCGGGACGGAGATCTACACGACAGAGTGGACAGGTTGAGGATACGTTCAGCAACCAAGGGTCTATGCAGTCGGGGTGGAATTTGTGGTCGCAGGGGAGGACACGCAAATCTTGTCCTGCTTCAAAGTCGTCGGTGCAGATGCTGCAGCCTAGGGCTTCGGATGGTAGATTGGAAGTCTTGGGTCCTGATGTTGTTGTTGGATTTGTTGTTGCGGCGCCAATGCCCGAGCGGACTGATGCCATGGATTGACGTGGTGGTGCAGCTTGATCGACTGATTCGATATCACGGGTACCATCATGGGTGACTGAGGAACGTGGCGCTTTTGCGTCTGTCGTATCGGCCATTTCCACATCAGTAGTTTTGGCTTCTTGGTCGGGTGTTTGCTCGCCAAATTTGACAATGGGGATTGTGTCGAGCATGGCCCTTGCGATACCCCTGGCTCGGCTTTGTCTTGGTCGTCCGGCGCTGTTGCGTGGGCCGTAACGTTCTGGGTGGCGATGGGCTCGTACGGCACCGGTGATGATGATGATCAGGAACAGCGCTGTGATGATACCGGTTACACTATACAGGATGATCATGGCAACTGCTGTAGTGGGTGCAGTACCATATGAAGGTCTCTGATGTCCATTGTTGTTGTTGTTACTGCCATTGTCGTTGCCAGAACCGCTGTTCAGCCTGTTTGAATTCGAATGAATGATCGTGGCCGAAAATGGAGGATGGTCATTGATCTGATCAAGCAGGTTTTGGGCCATGGTCTGGTTTGGCATGGAATAGATATAATTGTATGCCGATTCTGTACCACTGATGTTACACTGGGTAGATTGCAGACTGTATAGGATGATAGCAGTAGCGTTTGCAGCTAGGGCGGTCTGGAAGACATTGTTAAGACTGGTAAATCCAGGATAATCGATTGAATCACAAGACATGTAGGCAATGTTGTTTTCAGCCAATTCCTGCTGATTGTTTGCGGTGACATGTTTGAGGGTATCTGAAATTCCATATGTCTGATGTGACTTGTCAGTAGGCGGTGTCAAAATTGGGGAGTTGAGGTGGGGTATCTTACAGGTAAGTCGTCAGCGCCACTGGTCAAGGGTTGCAGTGAGCTAAAAACTTCTATCGTGTTTGCTGAAGGCAATGCAATATCAACATCTGAAGTAGGAGCGGCGGTATTGTTCGTCGCCGAGATTGTTAATCCGCTGACACCGCTGACCACTAATACCAGGGCCACGCGTAATGACCAACGAGGAAACATGGCCTGTGAAGTTGGGGAAACGACCAGATAACTGATCGAGAAAGAATAGAAAAGGGTATCTATAAAGTTAAGAGCAAAACCGTCCCCAAAAGATCTAAGGCGAGAGCGAAGAAGAGTTCAGGTAAGTGGGAAGGTTGGTGGTCGAGAGACGGAAAACGGAGTCCGGATAGAGGTGGAAACCAAGGAACGTCGCGGAGAGAAAGAATAATGTGGGGGGGACAAGAGGTGCATGTACAGGTGAGCGTTACGAGATATAAACCGCGTACGGCGGTGATAAGTAGTGCAAGGTAGTGGAGAAGCGGCGCCACTCGTTCAGAAAGCTTGGAAGACACACAGAAATGTGTACACACACAAGAAGTTTGACTATGCGCCGAGTCTGAAGTGCGCGCGATTCGAGCGTGTGCCCAGTTTCCTCGGAGGATCTGTCTTCTATGACGCCGATCTAGCCGTCTTTTCTGTCTGCGATATCAATCAACAACAGGCAAAGGTAGATATCGTAGATTCGCCACGATCTTAGACTAGCATGTCAAATCACTGCCGATTGACCAATGTCATCATCGTTTCAGTTATTACATACACTCGATACAGAGCATGTGGCTCACCGTGGCTGGTGAGACACTTCTTCTTCGATGAACCGCGGCATGCACGCGGGGAAAACCTAGAAATTCAAGAGCGCTTGTCTTCCGCACTCATGCAACTCAACTACATTTATGGAAGCGCATGCGATTAGCCACTTTCCTTTATCTTGAACTTTAGGCAATCTTCACAGCTGGTCTTGATCCTATATTCTGTGAACCCTCCTCCCATGCTTCCTTAGGATCCTATCAGCACTATCCTAATACGAGAGTCATGGCCACGCGTTCTTCGTGCCAGCCATGGACTTCCGCGGCTTGTTCCAAGGCGGATCGAGGACCCAAGAATCAAAATCGAGTATGATTGACAGGGTAATGATGGCCGAATCTCCTGCTGTGCCACGCCTTTTCTCCTCCGCCTCCACTGCCAAGTTCAGTAGTCCTACATACCAAGTGGCCAAGCTGAAAGTCAAGCCTTCCAAGAGACAAGGTCAAGAGAGAACGTCAGCGATTATAGTTGTGTGCAATGCATGTGACCGTGGCATGCCCTCCGTGGATCGGGTCTTTGGGTAGAAGCACCCTCAATATGAGCCCAATGAACTGGTCGTGATCGCAGCAACTACTCCCTCATGCCAAGGATGTGTTTTCTTGGACTGTAACTCCTTTTCAGTGCTGAGAGCTCCGCCTCTCGTGGCATAGAATTGGCATGTGGGTCATTCAGACTTCCTTCTCGTCTACTCGATCTGCCATCTAGATCCTGGCGCGGATTGATACATGCCATCTTCAACAGAAGCTTGCACGAAGTTGTGAGAATTAATGAGGGTCTCCGTAAACACGACGCCATTTAGACGACTCTTCTTCATACAGAAAGACTGCATCTATATGGACCTGGTTCATCGAAAGCCTTAACTTAGCCTGAATATTTGAGGCTCTCAGTAGACATGTTTTCTACAGGTTTGGATTTTCTGCGCATATATCAGTTGTCTCGATAGCATTGCAGTTGCTGAGAAACCCTTAGGAATTCTAACACCCCCGTGATGCCACAACGGGATACTATCCATTCCATCAACAACGTTGGACCATGCTTGCCCATCTGTTTTGCCCGTGAATCTTGCTCATGGATAATTACGAATCAGGAACACGGTCATAGTCAGCGGATAATAGTCGTCTCCAGGCGAATATCTGCGTAACGTGGTATTATATCACAAATGCATGCCATCTCATACCTAACCCAGCTCAACCTCAACAGACAAAACACCTCATATCGAAATTATAGCCTGCTCCTCAGCCGGCCTTAACAATCGACCTCTGACTCGATACTGATACCACGGTCCGGGACACAAAAGAGCTCTCCTCGTATGTCGTATCCCCAACGATCAAAGGGTTCCTCTCAGCCAATGTATCTATAAGAAAACATTGCTTAATATTACTCCTCCCCATCTTACTCCTCCCCATCTTACTCCTCCCTTCTTGCAATAATCTAAAACTTCTCGATATATCCCCCCAAAAAAAAACACACAAAACCGAAAACGTCTTTACCGTTACATTGTCGGAATTGCCTACGTCCGTAATACCTCTTTGTTACAGACAGTGTTTGACATGGACATGACTTATTATTCTTCTTCTTCCTTATAATCGCAGCCGAGTTTACAGGGGATTTGTTTGGTAGGTAACGGTTCTTGTCAATAAGAAGGTTCAAACGTTCCTGTCGCCCTTTTCCTTTCGTTGCGCAATATCAGAACGGCTGGAAAGCGGGAGCAAAACGGAACATGTTTTGGCTAAAGTGGAATATGTTCATTTGTCATGTTTCAAGAAGGGAGGTTTAGAAAACCTGATATGGAAGATGGTCGTCTTGAAGAGATCATCAATACTGCCGCACAATAATTGAGAAAGAAATATAACATGCCCCGAAGAGATAAACAAAGAACAGAAGCATATAAAAGACCCTGTTAGCTTCCGCATATCCTACATTTGTCTCTTGATGGAAAGTAACGCCTGACGTTTGCATGTATGCAGTAGAAAGAATTAAAAAAAAAGCTCGTTGAGAAAAAGAAAAGCGTGCAGCGAAAAGAACAAAAGTGACAATCGCTCATGATGAACAGTAATATAGAGCCTGTGAATCATGACGGCCCGAGAAGAAGAAAAGATATAGGAAAGTATTTGGTGTGCTTCCCATGTCCTGAACCAAGTCCAGTGATATGTCGTGGATGGATTGAGGAGAGAGGCTCAACAACATCGTGCCTTGCGCTTGATGTGGTCGTCTTCTTCGCGATCAAACGAGTCAGAGGCATAACTGACTGCACCAGGTGTATTGGGGAAACCGAGCCAACTCCTTCTCTTGTCGCCGTGACCCACTCGGAAGCTGCCCGTACCACCGTTCGGTAAATCGAAATACCCAGCTTGGTTCGTGGAGCCACCATCGACGAAAGGAGTACGGCCCATTGTGGCTTCTATACCACGCTGCATGTCGAGCTTCCTTTGATGTTGCTCAACAAGCTTACGAGTGATGACCCTGAACATTTCTTCAATGCCTTCACCGTCTTTGGCACTGATCTCGTGACAGCAGTCCCAGATGTGCTCCTGACCCCAGAAGCCACTGCTGCGGTTGCTGTGAGGAGAAGCCATGGCGGCAAGGTTTCCTTGGCTGGGTGGAGAACTGTGGGTTGTGCTCGGAGGACGGGTGCTAGGGACGATTTGGTCGGGATAGAGTTGCTCCGCGACATAGCCAATACACCGCTCAAAGGGGACTTCACGTTTCGAAGGATCGTTTGCGACGACATCGCTCTTTGTACCTACGACATGGAGGATAAGGTCTTCGCCATCTCCGTAACCGGCCTTGTCACGCAGTTCGCGCAGCCAGACACTCATCTCATCAAAGCTCTTTTTGCTGGTGATATCATAGCACAAGACGGCAGCATGGGCGCCACGATAGTAGAGCTTGCTGATGCTGCGGAAACGTTCTTGGCCTGCAGTATCCCAGATCTGGAGGCGTATGTCTGTATCTGTTTCCGGATCGTGAACACGTGTGGTGAGGAAGGAGGCGCCGACAGTCGACGGGGTGCTTGGGGGCAGAAATGTCTGGTGGACGAAACGGTGAACCAGCGACGTCTTGCCAACGTTCTGTGATCCTAGAACGACTAGCTTGGCCTCGAGCGATGTTGAAGACATGACTCGCCCAGAAGAGGAATGCGAAATACGAGAGTGGGAGCAGGCGATGTAGTGCAACGGACCAATAGAGAGTTGATGTCTGTCGCCGAACAGTTGCGAACCTCAAACAGTTGTCAGTGGGAGAGTGACGGCTGAATCGGGCGCCGTTCTCAGCTCAATAATGACGCCCGGCGGCCAAATGTGTTTTGCACACAGGTTGCTAGCACTGTCTAGACGCTTCACACCCTCGGCCTGTTGGGCCTGTTGGTTGAGCAATCTTCTGAAGGAGTTTCTATCAGATACAGTGGCGGAGCCCGACAAGTCTCGGGCACGCGGCCATCGCCCAGCGGCCGTGTTGAAAGCCGAAAACGGAGGAGCTGGCGAAAAGGTGAGAAGGAGACAGGAAACCAGGCCAAGGAAACGTAGGGATCAGGTTGGCGGAGTTGCGGTTCCAGCTGCACTTCCCAACTTAGGACAGCACTGCTTGTTGTCGTACAACCCTCGACCGTTTCGTCGTTCTTTCCCCCACATCGGCCTGTAACCTCGTAGCCTTATCCTAACCGGGAGTAGCGTCCCGGCTAAGCCTCCTCTTTGGGTTACTGCCGTACCGGTCCGAGCTGTCACTCTCTTTTGACGTATCTCGTATTCTGTATCCTCAGGACCTCGTCCTTTCTTCATGATGCTTCAACCACCCCGCTTCACTACAGTGGCTCGGCCTCTTGTAAGCAATAGTGGTCGACACGTATCGCTTGGTTTCTGCTGGAATTAGAGAATCACCCAAAGCATTCACCAGAGCACAGTCGGAGTCGTGTCCGAAGTCCCCTGATTCCTTCCTACTCCTTAGGACACAACGGCTATATGACCATTTCCACTCGCCATCTTCTACTACATACAAGCTCAACGGTCAAAGGCCTGGCTTCTACCAGACAGAGCGCTATTCTCAACTTCGATCCACACCAAACGTAGATCGGGCTTGATCGACAAGAATCTTGTACACATTCACTCCGGTACTGTGACCAGATCAACCGCTCTACTGAATATCTGCAGGTTCAGCTGTGGATCATCTCTCTAGAATGTCTATCGAACCTTCCAACGTCACTCCGACGTCTCGATTCAGTATCAGCCTTGGGGACCTGTACCTACAATGACACAATTGTGCCTGCGTCAACCGTTGTTATCAATCCTTCCGGATTGATGTTTGGTCCCTCTAACGAGGGAACACTGGTCGGTGATGTGTTGCTGTGTCAATGAACAGACATGGTCGTAGGGCCAAGATCAGCCCTGTCATCCTACAGTGAGACTACAGGTGCACACCGAAAGCACGCCGTTGACATGTCTTCGATAGTTCGGTGAAAGCCCATCGCCACCATATAGGGACCTGACACACGATAATGATAGCTTGTAGACGATGAGGCATTGTTTCTTCACGTCTCTCTTTCAACCTTCAATCTCTTCGTATTGTCTTTCAAACTCGCTCACTCCACAGGCAGGATACCTGACTTTTTCTCTCTCTTTCGTATATTCTTTTGCTTTTGTAATACAACTAATTTCTAATAAATCTGATATTCACTGCGGCAGTATGCGCTTCAATGGCGCCCTATCGGGCAGCATCTTGCTGTCCTCGCTGTCTGGCACCACGGCCGAGCGGGGAACTCCTTCAGAACCACAGACTCCAGAGACCCCGAAAGGTGTGACGAGGCATCAGTCAAGGTACAGTCATTCTGAATCTGCCGACACTTCGACCTTTGAGGATGCATTCAAAAGGGCTTTGACAAAGACTTCGGCCAGCGATAAGACTCCCACGAAGATGACCAGTCGACTTAGCCCTACGACCATGAGAACCATGGTGGCTGCACGAAGGTCTGCGTCTGACAGCAAATCCTCGACCAAGAAATCGTCTACGAGAATGACAGACCAGTCCTTCAGCACGACAAAGCCAACAACCAATTTCAGATATCTGAGAGGCTCCAAGCCCATTACCTCTTCGTCAAAGAAGAGTTCCAGCACTATCGGTGTAACGAACAGAGTAAAGGTTATCAGCACCTCGAGTCGAAAAGCCACTTCGAGCACAAAAGCTAGGAGTACTACTAGATCGTCCATAACAGTGATAAGAGGCCAGCCTCTCAAGTCAGCGGCGGCGACATCACCGACTAAGAACACAGCCTCAAGCAACCTGTCTACGCGTATGAACAACCTAAAGACGTCTTCCACCAAGACTTCCTCTAGCAAATCGACCATGAAAACCTCTACTGCATCTTCCAAGAGCTCGGCAAAGACTTCTACCAGACAGAGCAGTTCAAAGCCCAGTCAGATCACCAGCAGTTTAGCTCCGACCAAGATCACGAGCATCCCTGCTCTGACCAAGATCACGAGCAGTTCAGCCTCGACCAAGATCAGCAGCAGTTCAGCGCCGACCAAAATCGTTAGCAGTTCAGAGCCCACCAAGACCACCATCTCGTCAGAAACTCCGACGTCTGCCAGTAATACGGCAAGGTCGTCCAAGTTGACTGTCACTAGAGGCGCAAAACTTATCACGACGACGGCTTTATCAAGTGTCCCTAGTGGAGCTCCGGAAACTGACAACATTCCATCAAGTGTTGCTCCAACCAGCTCCAAAATAGCAACGGCGACTTTGTCAAGTGTCTTAGATGGAGTTTTAGACATTTCTAGCAAATTTTCGAGCCTCTCCACAGTTACGTCCACGGCAGTACCTTCCTCGAGCACTTCTTCAGGTCCTCAAGTATCAGATGATGGCTTAGCAGCACCTCTGACCAGTGCTGCCACTATTACCTCAACTACTTCATCAAGCGTGGATAGCAGCACTGTTCCTACTGCTACGTCCGACGTTTTGAGCTCGAGCGCGGCTTCATCAGCGCAAGAAACCAGTAGCCGATCAAGACTTACTGTAACAAGAGGCATGCCCTTGCGTCAAACTTCATCAGCCCCGTCGGCCAGCATCTCTTCTGTTCTGATCGAAACACCATCGGAACCTTCTATTCCACCACCAGATCTTTCTAGTCCATCTACTGGTACTCCAAGCGGGGTTTCAAAATCGCAAATGACAAGTCCAAGGGCTCCGTCCGCATCTAGCACAAAGTCGTCTATGCTCAGCACATCATCGCCTCTACCAAACACATCGTCATCTCTACCCAACACCTCATCTCCTCTGAACACATTGCCAACCGCATCCGATGTTCAAGCAACAGCTTCGATGAAACGACCCAGCGATCGTGGACGCCTGCCAACTACTACTTCAGCAGATGTCATGGAAACGTCAACTACACCTACAGTGCCCCAAACGTCGACCTTGGGAAACATCTCTAGTGCAGGCAAGCAAGGTCTTCCCACCAGTGGACCAGGGTCCATGCCTGCAACCATCTCGGCTGTATCCGCTGTCTCTTTAAGCAGCAAGTCCTCTACCAGCTCATCCTCCGTACAGTCGCAGTCTACAACTAGTTCCTTGACTACGCAGCTGCGAACTTCGAGCACCGGCGCCACACTTAGTGAGAGTGAATTGGAGGCGGCAAGCACGGCTATTGCTACTCTTACTAAACTTGGCTACACCGTAACAACAACGCCTTCTGCCACTTCAAGGTCGGATTCGGTCTTTAGTGTTTCTATTCCAACGAGAGCTTCTTTCACATCAAGTGCCGCCATTCCAGAAGAATCAGATGCAATCGACCCTAGCCTTGCTACTTCTACTGCGTCTTCCGGCATCGACTTTGCAGGCCAAGGTTCGATCCCGAGCTTGTCCATCACATCCGACTTTGCATCATTTACGTCGGGCGCAGAAGCCTTGAATCCCTCTAGCAGATCGAGAGTGGATCCGAATGGATCTCCACTGACAAGGACAGTCTCATCTGAAGTCATATCTGCTTCTTTTGCGAGCTTCTCGTTTGGTTCGAGCAGCTCAAATGCTATGGCCTCAGAATTTGTCTCATCTATGACTTACAGCACTAGTCTTCCATCAATGGTACCTTCACGCAATCCGAGTATCTCTATTACCATCCCCAACGTGCTTCCAACAGGGACAGGTTCTACTATTGTTCGTGGAAGTGTGAGCATAGAAATTCCTTCAACATCCGACGATATCATCTCGAGTACGTTCCTCGCAGCCGTAGAGAGTGCCTCGCACACGTTGGACTCTGTCCCTACTGCCGTCGATCCAGTCTCTTCTGCTTTTGGTGCTGTTCTAAGCATGAACACCACGATGACTCCCTCCCCGACGCCTTCGCTGAGTACTCGTCGACCTTCCTGGAACTCAAATGGCTCTCGACGTCCAT
This sequence comes from Dothideomycetes sp. NU30, assembly GCA_026013035.2. Taxonomy (NCBI): domain Eukaryota; kingdom Fungi; phylum Ascomycota; class Dothideomycetes; species Dothideomycetes sp. NU30. The sequence continues at coordinate 76,517 of BSBH01000082.1, read as the reverse complement.
CATCGGGCAGTGCTTGGCGTCAAACCACGTTTGTACGTTCGACTCGCAGGTCATCGGCCCAATTTGCTAGCTTCACAAGAAGGCCGAGCTCGCTGAGTTCCGATGTGCTTGGCTCAGCATTGGATAGTGCCACGCTCAGTCCTTCTGCGATATCCCCAACCGCTCTGCCTTCTATCACAGACATTGCCACTAGTGATTATTTCACTCTTGTCCCAACTCTGGCCACACCTGCAGTGGTTTTGAGCACAATGCAGGGTCTGGCCTCAAATGGAACCAGTGTTGCCACTAGCATACCCAGCACGAATGCATCCGATGCACCAACTGCGACTGCCAACCTCAATCTCAATGCCGCCTCGGGCTCTCCTAACCTTGCTGCCCCAACCTTGGGACCTGCAATCGGCGCTGGTGTGCTATCGTCATCGACCTCGCCCGACGCCATTGTCCCCACTCAAAGCACATCTTTGATAGCGACAGATCCTGTGGGGTCGAACACGAACTCAACGAGCACTGCCTCAAGCCTCACAACTCCGGGTGCCTCATTATATACTCCAGAGGTAACCTCCAGTGTACCGAGCGCGCCAACACCTTCATCCGTGGATCCTGATGCCGAGTCTGCTGTCGCAAGCACCACCGACAAGCCTGTATCGTCCACTTCTTCGTCTATAGATCCCTATGCAGAGTCTATGGCGGCAAGTCCCACCAATGAGCCTGCTTTATCTACTACTTTGCCCGTAGATCCTTATGCAGAGTCTATGGCCGCAAGTCCCACTGTTGCACCTGTAACATCCAGTATTGCCTCCAATCTGGCCAGCGATGTCATGAGTGCCTCCAGCGCTGGCCTGGATTCGCTACCATCTGCCATGTTTGAGCCCACATCTACAGCCTTGATAACCCAGCCTACTGCAGCAGAATCTTTATTAGCTTCGTCGGATTCGGTGAATGTCCCTACAACATCGTTGACCGATGTTTTTACCCCTTCTCTTGTATCGGCCAACTTTAATGCACAAGTTCCTGGTCCAACTTTAGTCTCTGTTGATGCTCCCGAGCCAGCAGAAACTTCTGCTACCAATCTTGTATCATCCGTTGAGAGTGTTCTACCTACCGCCATCTCGTCGTCGGTAGTGAACGTAGAGAGTGCTCTACCTACTGATGCTCTGTCCTCAGTGGTGAGCGATTCTTCGCCAACCCTTACAGTACCAGTCTCGGCAACCAACGCACCAAGTCTGTCGGTCGATTTGGACAGTATCTCGTCTTTCATGTCAAATGCTCCTAGCCTGACAGCTTCACTTGCTGAACTGACCACTTTCCCAAGTATCACTGACAGTAGCACAATCCCTATGCCTACTATGCCCTCGGATGATCCAAATATCGTCGTATCCGATCAGATGACATCTTCCATGAAGGCCACTGCTACCGATCTGTCTCTTATTTCGACTGCTGCCAACGACGCGGGAAGTCTGACTGCTATGGTCCCAACACCGACTCAAAGCCTTGAAGCGAGCATTTCGGTTGACCAGCAAGGTACTCCTTCTGCCGATATCTCATCTACAGTCAATTTCAACATTCAGGCCCCCACTCTCACTGGGTTGGCCAATGGAGCTTTCGACACTACACTGTCTCTTCCGAGTGCAACAGCAGCCCAGACAAGTGATACAACTCTTGACACGAGTGTACCTACACTCGCGCTGGGCTCGATCACTACACCGGCTGCGACACTGGAGGCCTCAGTTACTGACGCAGGTGCGACGGCCATCGATGCTTCTGTCACAGGTGCAAGTGTGACCGCAATCGATACTTCGGTCACTGCCTCCGCTGAGATCTCGAGTGTTTCGGTCGATGACGCAACTGCAACTTCTCTTCCAGTGTCAGTTGAGGATCCTGTTGATTCCTCCTCAATCATGACCTCGGACATACCTCAAGTGACAGCAACTCTTCCTATGGTAACGTCTGAGAGCGTTCTGCCATCCATCACTGTCGATGAAGCTTCCTCAGTTGCAGCCACTCTGAAGCCCTCGAGCATCTCAAATGCTATGCAAAGTCTAAGCTCGGACATCATAGACTCGGTCGCAACTAGTACAAACGTTGACAATGACCTGAGTGCAAGTACGCCAACGGCTGATCCATCTGTCGCTTCTGTTGTGTCAAGTATTGCATCTACAATACCAACCATATCTACATCTGGAGTGCTGGATGTTGCAAGTGCTTCCACGAATGCAGATGCTACAGTAAATGTGTCTGCAAACAACAATATCGCATCGACAATCGACAGCGCCGTGGCTGGACTAGAGACTCCCTTCTCGGCCGTCTTGAGTCTGTCTGGTCTAATTCCTACTCCTACTAGCGTGTCCATGGACACTACAGAAGCATCCATCACTAGTGCTGTCGGCGATGATCTCGACTCAACTTCCGCACCATCCTCAGCTGTCGATACCGATCCAGCTTTGACCTCGGCTCCTGCCATTTTGCCCACAATGTCGGCTGAGCTCTCTTCATCCCCAACAATTCTAGTCTCCGACGAAGCTAGCGTCACGGTATCGAGCTCTCCCGAGGCAAGCGTTGAGTTGGGCAACGACACTACGTCTATTGCAAGTGTAACGAGTGCTCTTCCGACTGCATCGGCGACGATGGATGTGGGGGACACTGTTTCTATGGATATCAGCAGTGCTCTACCCACTGTGTCTGTCTCGGATGAGGTCTCCTCGACCATCGACACCGCCACGCCAACCGACACAAACGTGACAGATGGCCTCACGTCAACAGCGGTTGTCAGCGACACCTTTGGTGAAGCCACAGGGATTGCAGTGGACACTGTTACGTCAGCGCCTTCGATCAACGTAAATGCTGGGCCTACAACGACCTTGACACTACCTACTGTCTCCGCCGTTGACACAGTTCCATTGGCTTATCCTCCACTCAATGCGACTACCCCGGCAGCCACTACAACATCACCGGTCCCTGATATAACTCAAGCTAGCACGTTGGTGAGCAGCATTCTTCCAGATTCTGTTACTTCAGCTATCTCTTCCGCTGTAAGTGATGATGGAGGTGTGGCGGCACCGACTGTCTCGGCCGCTCAGGAGAGCACACCTGCTGCATCCGTTGATGCTGCTGCCACAGTTGCTGCTACCTCGACTTCACTCCTCGATGCCACTAGCTCGGTTGGTGTTCAGAATGCGGACACGCCTTCAGGTGCTCCTGACTCGCCACTTGCGACTTCTGCTTCCGGCCCGGATGTGGCTCCCAGCTCTGCTGTGCAGACTGATGCTACCACTGCAGCCTCCGTGCCTTCAGTCACTAGTTCGATCACTTCCAATGTCGTGGCTGCCACCCCAACATCGACTCCAGACGTAGCTGTATCGTCAGTACCACCGACCAGTGTCAGTCCAAGCACTTCTACTACTGTTGATACCAACGCACTCGCTGGAAGTCTGACTGCCGTGTCGACACAATTACCCTCGTTGTCTATCGCTGTGCCAGTCTCAAGCACGTTGACTTCCGCGCAAGTACCAGATATCTCTTCTTCGGCTAATGCACAAGTAACCGATATCTCTTCTCCTTCAATTACTTTGAATATTCCAGACTCGGCCACAGTCCAAACGTCTGCCCCATCAAGCTCCACAACTGGTTATGTGGTCGATGCCGGCGCTGGTGAGACGACTATTGGGTTGATACCTGGCAGCAATGTTGTGAGTGCCAGCATCGATTTGGCGGCTTCTACGCAAGATAGCATGAGTAGCGGAAGCCCATCTACTTCCACAATTAGCTCCCAGGGCTCTGCTATTACCCAGTCAGGAACTACGTCCGTATCTCCCACTTCTACAGCCAGTAATCTGGTCAACATCGGTCTCGGAGGAGCGAACGTTGGGTTGCTGCCTGGTAACAACCTCGCGAGCGTTGGTTTGTTACAAGCCACTACCAATAGCGGAAATACAGTCGCCACGCCATCTAGTTCGCAAGGTTCAACCACCGCACAATCAGGATTCAGCGCTGTGCCGTCGAGCGCCGTACCCTCCGACTCCGTATCATCGAATTCCGTGCTATCGAGCCCTGTACCATCAAGCTCTGTACCATCAAGCTCTGTACTATCAAGCTCCTCTACTGGCTATCTGGTCAACGTCGGAGCCGAAGATGCGAACGCTGGTGTGGTGCAAACTGCTGGCGGTAGCAATCTTATTAGTGCTAGTGTCGACTTGGCAGGTTCAGAACAAACTAGCTCACAAGGCTCGGTCACTGCCTCAGCTACGTCTGTAACCTCTTCTCCAGCCTCGAGCACCGCGGCTTCAGGCTCTGCCGCGACAACGTCTTCCGGCTACGCTATAAACGTTGGAGCTGGTGACACCAATGTTGGAGTTGTTCAGACTGCAGGCGGCAACAACTTGGCAAGTGCGAATGTAGGATCCGCTGCCTCGGTGCAGGTTGCTGTTAGCGGTGCTAGCACCGCCGTGTCCAGCAGTGTTCCCTCACCTGCACTGACAGTTTCCTCCAGCTCTCCTTCTGCGTCGACTATTGCACAGTCGCTCGTTTCCTCCACATCATCAAGTTCCGGTGCAGCTTCAACTTCCTCCAATGACTACTTGGTCAATGTGGGTGCCGCCAACAACAACGTCGGAGTTATCCAGACTGCAGGCGGCAGTAATGTGGTCAGTGCCAATGTGAACTCTGCGGTCTCGGCTCAAGTCTCTGTCGGCGGTGTTGGCACGACTACCTCAAGCTATGTGCCTTCGTCCGCACCTGCTACTTCGTCAGGTACTGTCTCTACTTCGGCTCAATCAACGGCTCCATCAACAACTTCAAGCCCAAGCAGTTCTATCCCTGCTGCCACCTCAAGCTCCAGCGTCTCTCCGTCCCCTGCCAACTCAAGCCCAAGCGGCTCTGCTGCTGCTACCACATCTTCGTCGGGCTACTTGGTCAATGTTGGAGCTGGTAACAACAACGTTGGAGTCGTCCAGACTGCAGATGGAAGTAATCTAGCAAGCGCAAACGTTGGTTCGGCCGCTTCGGCTCAAGTTTCTGTCACTGCATTGAACACCGTGACATCGCTGGCTGTTTCAGCTATTGGTGGCTCGGGTGTTGGAGCTACAGTTACTCTGCCCATAGCTACTAGCACTTCTACTTCTGATTCTGCAGTATCGGGCTCCAGCACAGCTGTTGGTATTTCTACTGCTATCTCTGCAGCCTCAAACCCAACCACAGCCTTAGGTACTGCTACTACTGTCCCTGCAGCCTCGAGCTCCAGCGGATCTACCCTTTCTGCCACCTCGTCAGGCTACCTGGCCAACGTCGGAGTCGGCAACAACAACGTAGGGGTCGTCCAAACCGCTGGTGGCAGCAATCTAGCGAGTGCCAACGCGGGATCCGCCGTCTCAGCGCAAGTGTCTGCCAGTGGAGTGAACACCGTCACTTCGCTAGCTGCTTCTGTTGTTGGCAGCTCAGGTGTCGGAGTTACAGTGACTCTACCTACGGCTTCCAGCACTTCCACAATTGCTCCTGTAGTCTCAAGCTCTAGTGGGTCTATTCCGGCTGCCAGCACTTCTCAACCAATCTCTGTAGCCTCGAGCTCCAGTGTATCATCAAGCGCCGCCGGTTCCGCTTCAGGCTCAGGTTACCTTGTCAACGCCCAGGTCGGAAACAACAATGTTGGAGTTGTCCAGACTGCAGGTGGTGGCAATCTTGCAAGTGCAAACGCAGGATCTGTCTCAGCGCAGGTTTCCGCCACTGGACTCAACACTGTCACTTCCCTTGCAGCTTCGGTCGTTGGCAGTTCTGGTGTCGGAGCCACACTTACTCTGCCTACGAGTGCTGTATCCACCTCTCTTGTTTCAGCATCTGTCCCTATCAGCGCTGCTGTGTCTGCGTCAGTTGTGCCCTCGTCGGTCGTACCAACATCAGTTGGTCTCACGTCTGTTGTCCCTACGTCGGTTATTGCCTCGTCAATCGTGCCCTCTTCGGTTGTTTCTACATCGGTCGTTGTTCCCTCATCGGTTGTTCCCACGTCGGTTGTTGCCTCGTCGGTTATTCCCACCTCGGTTGTGCCAACATCGGTTGTGACAACCACTGTCAATGTCGCTGGTCTTGGTGTTGTTGCTGCTACCACGTCAAGTGCAGTAGCCCCCACTTCAACCACAGCAAAATCTGCTGCCTCAGGTGTTGCTCAATTGAGTTCCACAGCAGTGGCTTCACCAGTCTCAAGCTCCGCTCAGTCAGTCGCCTCCCCGATAGCATCAAGTACTTCTACTGCCGGCACAATCACCAAGACCGTCACAGTGACAGCCAGTTCAGTCGCTTCATCAGCTTCAGCAGCTTCTCCCGCCAGCTCCGCTGTCTCTTCTACCCCGACTGCAAGCGCTATCGCCGGCTCTTCAACCTCTACCAAGGCCTCAAGCGCAACATCTGTAACTCCGGTCACGATCACCACCTACGTCTCCTCAACCGCAGCGTCAGCAACCCAAACACCAGTAAGCTGCACAGACTCTAGCGGTGCCGTCCACGTCGTCGCCAGAGATGTCGAGTATCTTGATAAGAGAGGTCTGGTGAACGCCGTCCTGGCCCCCAGCTCGACCGCCGCTCTTACTGTCAACGTACTACCTGCCTGTAGTGGCTTGCTCAATCTAGGCAAGCGTAGCGAGCAAACCGCATCTCCTGTTTGGGAGGGTTCCCCGACTGTGGCTTCAAACCCGGCCATTGCCACTGTTGTCGTGAGGGACAATGTTGCCGGTGAGCCCTCGACTCTGAGGAAGGTGTATAGGGTCGCTTCTTCGTCTAGTGACCAGGCCTTGCCTTCAAGCGGACGTTAATGCTTTCGCTCTTTCCTTTGACAATTTCCTTACTTGCTTTTGGTTTTTCTCATCTTGAAAAAAGAACCTTTTGTCGTTCTTGACTTTTCTCCTTTGTTTTTTTTTCTTTTTGGTTTTACAAGATTGTTGGTATATATATATATATGGAGGAAGTTGTAATACACGGATCATTATTTTCAATCTTCTCTCTTGATGAGAGAGATACGAATGCCGTTCACTGGAAATGAGTACATAGCTTTTTAGATAGATAATAAGAAACATGAGTAACAAAATCAGACTTTACAAACCGTTTTCGAGGCCAACGTGGTACATGGATTGTTCGTCTTGTTACTCTCATATGGCCTCCCTTCTTTTTCTTCTTCTTTTTCTTCTTCTTCTTCTTCTTCTTCTTCTTCTTCTTCTTCTTCTTCTTCTTCTTCAAAATTGGCAAAGATGGAAAAGGAGTGCCTGACCTACATCTAGATCACTGATGGAATCGAGCGCAGGCCGGATACAAGATTTCTAGGTCGGAAAAGAGGATAAGTGAAAATCAAGAATGAAGAAAAGTTTGGAAAACAAAGTGGAAATAGAATAAACGTAACAGTCGTAACAAATAACTACATAATCTCGACCAATGTAAACCACCAGTTTATCCCTCCAAGAGATTTAATTCTGTCCTGCCAGAGAGGAAAAGAAAGAGCCAGTTTAAGCGCCCTTGTCGGTAGACTTGGGGAAAACCTTGCTGCTGAGATCAAACACAGGGAGTGGGCAAGGAATACCGACAGCAGCGCAAGCAGTCAAGATGGCCAAGTACCAGCCGCTCAACAGACCCAACCAGCCGAAACCACCGCCGATCTTGAGCAACATGAGCAAGTGGTCGAGTTCAGCTGCAGTGGTAATGGTGGGAGCGTAGAAGTCGGCGGCGGCGATGAAGGAGAAGAGCATTACCAGGCCGAAGAATGTGGCTGTAAAGAAGGCGTTCACACGGAGAGTGCCGATCAAGAAGGTGAATGAGACGAGGACCTGGGTACAATGTTAATTTCCCTGCAAGAAGAAGGATGTTGGAATCAAAGAATGAGACATACCATGGTCACGTTGTGGAAACCCTGCGAGGAGTTCCAAATGACACCTTCTGCGCTTCCGTACTTTGCAAATGCGGAAACGAGGTCGATGATGGGGTCTTGTGCGTATGCGAGAGAGCACCAGTGTACACCGTAAATTATGAAGACGGCCATTGGGAATGTGTTTCCGAGAATAAATTCAGCAATTCCGGCGAGGACCATGCCAATGCCACCGAAGAAGTAGTAGTCACCGGTCAAACCGATCAGACTGGTGGGAGGAACGGCGCCTTGGAGACCGCAGAGGATCAAGATTGTTGAGGTATAAGGCACCAGGAAGGAGATGAGACCGAGGAGTGTTGGATTGGCTATTTTCCATCAGGAAATGGTGCTGAGAAGAGAATGTAGGAAGGAAGATAGTTAGGGATGCGTACCAAATTGCTTGGCCAATGATGCGTTTCTGGGTGCTGAGGGTTGAAAGAAGAGTCTTTCGTATTGTTCAGAGCTCATGGAGACGGTGACTTGACGGGTCAAGGGATTGCTATCTTCGCTGCCGTTCTCGTGGCGCTCAACATGGTGATCGATCTTCTCAGCCATGGTTGGAGATGTCGTGAGAGTATAGATGAAAGTGTTGGAACGAGTGTAGATGCCTGATGAATGCTAGTATACTCTCAAGTAAGAATAGCAAAAGTGAATGTTGTTGTCGAGAGGATAATGATAGAAAATTGAATGATAGAGAGATCGACCAACGAAGAGGGACGGTCAACCCTCTTTATATCCCTCTTCCCTACCACTACTCAACGACACCCCACAGAAGAGATGGACACCATCTCACACGAGAGACGGCATAAACACTCACTTCTGTCGACCGTGCACATCAATCGCCTCCAGACTAATTCAATAAACGTCAAAAACCTAAGTTCGGTTCATCCCCAGACGATCCCCGCATGGGGTCTCCACAATTCAGAGAGAAGACAATCCGGGGGAAGCCAAAACACTCCAACCTTACTGGTTGGAAATATTGTCTAGACACCTTTCGGAGCGGTGTTAGGTAAGTTAGGATTTACGATGGTCGAGGGGGGATGGGCTGTTAGGGCATGGTCCGAGTTCTTTAACGGGTCGAGATCATGCGGCTCCTGATCATTGTACAGAATCTCTCATGACTTCGGGTGTTGAAACTTGGATATCGTAGTATGCATATCATGTTGTCATCAATCGTCGTTGGACTGTGAGAACCCATCATATGGTTATACCAAGCTCTTTCCAAGCAAAGACTGCCTGAATAAAAGACGGCAGAGGCTTGGTCAAGAAGCGTACCGGTATGTCCGGAGGGTGTGGGCGCCGCTAGCCAAGGTCTTGTTCCTAGCAAGGCGGCAAAGCGTGACGGTTGAAGTCACCAATAAGGAAGGTACTTTTGATCAACCAGAAAAAGTACTTTGGTACCTCTCACCACTCTATTATTGTCGTCTCTCCCTTTGCTGAAATTGGCCGAGGCATCTTGTCATGGTTTACATGATTATGATGGTAGGATAGGACAATTGCCGAGGAACAAAATTGGTTTGCGATTGCAAACCCCCGCTTTCTCGATGGCTCTCAGGTATTTTTTTTTCCCGGAGGGCGTTTCCTGTTCGTTTGACTTCTTGCCAAAAGAAAAGCCATGTCTTGTTTCCTTTGGAACCAAGCATGCTGACCCCTTGTCTCTGATGAAGAACCGGTCTTCGGACTTGGATATTAAGAAAACAGTTACGGACGAAATCGTAACTGGGAAAGAGCCCAGCAAGCTTGAAATTCTAGAACGGCTGGTCTTTTGGTTTCGTTTTTGCTTGACCGCACTTCTGATGAGAAGTACATTCAGCTCAACAAAAGCGTGTGAGTAAACGGTGTGTATGTTGTTACCGACTTGCCAACACGGCTCGAACTTTGCTGTCGAATGTCCCCTTCACCACATTCGGACTTGAACAAGTCTCTCCAGACACAGAAAAGAAAGAGCGTTTTGTGGCTGAAGAGAGAGGAGGGGGGAAGGCCGCGACAAGGAGTAATCACAGGCGACCTCTGAGAGAAAAAGCTTGGATGGAAGGCTTGGTCCAAAAGTCAAAAATGACCGTTCCCCGCGGGGATGTTTGATGACATTCAAATTTCGGAAACAACGATGGGCTGAGGGCCACGCATCCTTTAGGATAGTATTTGATAACGAGAAAAGGATTCTAGAAGGTCATGTCGATCATGAGCCTAGATCTTGTTCAGACTCGAGTACGTCCAACATCGTTGACCTGCAATGGATAGAAATCTAAGATGTGGTAAGTTGCCTGGCCTACGTACGGCCATTATCGATCAGAACCTCATGGATATGATCCGCCTCAATGCCACTGAGCGCTTGTCTTTCCCGATGCGATACCGGGTAGAGGAGATCCTCATAAAGTGTGTCTGCAAAGTAAAAGAGAGAATAATGTGGCACGCTCCGTGAACCTTCGTCGTCAGGTACCATCCGCCAACATCCTGATCATGTGATGACTCATCTTCCAATTCTGTTGTCGAAAAGTCATGTGTTGCTTGTGAGAAGTGATACATTCTTATCTTCAAGTTGGTTTACGCGTTCAGGGTCAAAGACTTGGTACTCATAGACTCTAGACAATAAGCATTATCAATAATATGGTATATGTACTTAAGTTTCGTTTCAATCATCCACCTCTTTTCTGCAGTCACTCATTCGACTCAACCTTGAGATCGACTAAAGATCCTCAAGACCTGCGTGACTGACAAACCACATGCCAGTCTCAGTGTTGTTTGTGTAATTGGTCTGTCTAACGATACCTCCCTTCAAAGCACCAGATTCAACGACACCTCCAGCGACAGGTCTCTGCAACTTGTTGGCACCACTCTTGACGGTAAAATTGGCAAGGGAGATCTCGTTGGGGTTTCTGTTAAGAATGGTAGGCATGCCAAAGTAACTGGCGTTGACCTCTTCATGGCTAATTTGCAACTCAAAGTAACCACGGTAGTAAAGGTCTTGCCACTGCAACTCTTCGTTTGCGTTGACGAGCCAGGAAGAGTAGTTGTTGGCCTGGTCGACGGTAATGTTTTGACCGTAAGGACAAGGAGAAGACACAGCGGAACCGGCGAATTCGACACCAATGCCGCCTTGACCAGTGGAGGCAGAGTAATTGCTGTGATCCAGCCAGACAAGGTCGCTGACCCAGGAAGCGTGACTGTCTCCTGACATGACGATGTTATTGCCAATGTTGTTGCTGTAGAGGTGGTTCAGGGTACGGTTGCGGTTGCTTTGGTATCCATCCCAAGCATCATAATCGAGAGGGTCGACGTTGCCATAAGCGGCGCTTTCGTTCATGCGGGAGAAGACTTGATGAAAGGATCAGCATTTAAGGTCAATTGCAGGAAAGAGTACCGAGAAAGACTTACCAGTTTGCGATCCGATCAACCTCCACGCGGCACCACGCTCGGCACTTTCTGAGAGTTGGTTGTAGAACCAGTTCTCTTGTCTGCTACCCATCATGCTACGACCGGCATCGTTGGAGATTTGATGGACATAGTCGGTGTTCCAGTAGCTAGCCATTCATGTCAGTATATTCTTGACCAAAACTCAACGAGCATGCCAGCGACAACGCATTCTGTACTCACAGATCAGTGATGGAGCGGTCGTATTGGCGAGTATCCAACATCAAGAGGTCGAGAAGACTACCGATGGAGAATGAGCGCCAGATACGGAGGTTGTCATCCATCTCAACTTGACGGATGGGCATCTAGATTTTTGTCAGCACCGAGATTCTTGGTCCATTGACTTCAGCCATGGAAATATCAAGAACGTTACATACCCATTCAAAGTAAGCACGAACAGCGTTCATCTTTCTCTGATCAACGGAGACGCCACCGTCGCCGATGAAGGAAGCCTCAGTGTTGTTAAGCTCGGAAGCACCATCACGGTAAGTGTTGTCAGAAACCTCATGATCATCCCAAACAGGAATCCAAGGGTAGTTTTGGTGAGAAGCAAGAAGATCCAAATCGGTTCTGTAGGTGGCGTAACGCTCACGGTAGTCGTAAAGAGTTGTGATGACTCTCTCGGGCTTAGGGATACGATTGATGCTTGCGCCGTAGCCATAGTCACCGTTTCCAGCGTACTCGTAAATATAGTCACCGAGATGGAGGACGTAGTCAACCGAGCTCTTGCGAACGGGTGCACCAAAGGCGTTGAAGAAGCCGAAGGGGAAGTTGCTGCATGAGTAGACAGCGAGACCGACCTTGGTAACGTAATCGTTGATATCGGGGGCGGTCTTGGTGTGGCCGAGAGGGCTGGTCTTGTTCGAGTTGCAGACGTTGAATTGGTAGTAGTACTCGGTGAAAGCAGTCAAGTTGTTGGCTTCTACCTATCAAGTTTCAAACGTCAATGCCTGTCATGCTGTTGTGTATGGATAGACTGAAACTAACCTTGACAGTGTAGTCAACATCCGACGAAGTGAAAGCAGTTCCCTTCGATTCGACAATGGCAAAATTAGGTGTCCTGGAGACTTTGTATTGTACGCAAACAGGTGCATTGCTGACATTCTGAACGGGTCCGTGGTTGTAAAGAGGGACGTAGCCGCTGACGGTTCTGTTGTCATTGACATCGTCCAACATGGGCGAGATACGAGTCCACAGGATGACAGAGTCGGAGTATGGATCGCCAGATGCAACGCCATGGGTGAAGTTCAATTGAGCAGCAGTGTACTGCTTGCCAGGAACATTACGCTTGTTGACCTTGTGAATGGAAACACCGAGACCGGGGTGGTGTTCAGAAGGACTGCGGTAGTTCAAATTCCTGGTCCAGCTCGCGATAGCGAGAGTGGAAAAAGAGAGAAGAGTGACGAGACCGTACATCTTGACACTCTGGAGAGGGATTGATTGAAGAATTGGAACAGAGACCTACCTCTTAATCTACTATGCGGGCTCCGGAGCATACTTGTAGCTTGTTCTGTCTCAATGGCCATGTTCATTTTTTCCACGGCAAGACTTCATCCAGGCCGCATTCAATATGCAAATAAAGCATGTCCATATCGTGCCACTTACGATGTTGAGGCACGAGCGAGCCAATGAGCAAGGATTGATTAGACATGCTGTGGAGTTATGAGGTCTCTGGCATGCCTGTTCGGACATGGCGGCGGGGCAGAGATGAAGGAACGATATGGGTGATATGGATGATCGACACGCATCGACGAACACCTTGGTGGAGGATGAACTTGAACATGGCGGCGCGTGGTTGCAACGTGCTTCGTCGACGTTGGGGATTGGTTGAAAGACTTGACTTGGCATTGCAAGCAGTCGTGGAAGTTGCCAGGGATCAAGCTGTGCGGAAGCTTAACAAGGCTTGGGTTAAGGGAAGAGGGTCTTGATGCACGAGCGGATCGCACGCAACGAGCATCACGGCGATTTGTAAGAGTGCAACGTGGTGGTAGCCTCTACACGCACCTTCCTCATTGATTTATCCGCAATTGAACTTTTGATTATCAATCGAACTCACCGTGTTCCTGTAGCGATTGAGCAAGGCTATGACTTGGATAGGTAGATAATGTAACCAGTTCATACTTGCAAGCCAATTGGTCTTTGTTTGTTATGTTAAGGGTATCTCAAAGTGATTTTTTCAATTCCGTAGCACCATGCATGCACTGAACGCCAACCAGCCCGCCAGCCCTGAGCCGGCCACAGAAACCAAAAGACAATCATAAATTCGTCAGTTGTGATGCAAAAGCATGCGTACCACTCTATTCCTCCATCTTGTCCGCAGCTTGATGATGCTGAGCTCCCATGGCAGCCACAATCCCCTCCAGAGCTCTTGTCTCTTCTCTTCCCATCCTGCGTCCAAGTGTTTCCGTGTCCGAGGTAGTCGAAACGTTGACTCCAGCTCTTTCCAACGCTCTCATTGTCTGGCCCTCGATGTATGCGTGTCTCGGTTCTGTGGAAGGATCAATGGTGCCTGCCATGTTCTTGCTTGGTAGTGTTGCGAGATGGGCACGGAGACTTGTGACCAAGTCTTTCAAGGCGGGTATCTGAGAATAGACGAAGCTGGTGTTTTGGGCAAGCGAATTGCCGTTTCGTGCTGAACCGACGTTCAAGGCTGCTGCTGAGGGTGTGTCGTTGAGGAAAGCAAAGGATGGAGGTTGTGCTTGTTGAGTGATGCCACTGTCGGAGCTTGTGAGAGTTGCTGCTGTTGCTTGTGGAATCGACGACGACGACGTCGAGGACATGAGTGGTCGTAGTTGAGCGAGCAATGCTTCGTTCTGTGCAACTTCGGTCTTCAGAGCTGACTGGAGCTTCTCGGTTTCTCGCACCTTACGACGCAAACCATCGACAGCCTCTGGTGTAGGCGCATTGCTGTGAGATGACGGTGTTTGTACGTGCTGGAGCGTGTCAGCTTCTTCGATGCCAGACTGTCTGCCCTGCGCATGAGGCTCCAATAGACATTTACCTTGTAATGATCCAGCACAATCCAATTTTCCAGCCCTTCGTCCTCCTTCGCGTTCGACACAGTCAAGAGGTTGCGCAACGTATAAATCTCCAACTTGTCAAAGTTCTTGTCGACGGTCGAGTTCAACAGACTCTCAAGCTTGACAATGCCAGCCTCAATTTCAGTGTTTGCCGTCTGTTCTGCCGTGTCGTCTTGATTGTCACCGCCATTTGCGCCTGCACCCGTCGTCACGGGGAAGCCTAATTGCTCCTTTGGTACGTCCTTGAGTGCTGTCTCGACATCGTTGACGGCTTGGAAAACAACCTCATTGACCGTGTTGATGATGTCGTCAAGCAATGTCTGCTCTTTGTTAGTCGTCGACTTGCCAGTTTCAGTACGCCACACTTACAAGAGGCGTGTATCGGAAATGTTCAGTCAAGAGCGCCGTCTTGACCTGATCACTTGTCGCCATTTCCTGTGTCCTTCAGAAGTCTGTTTGTCAAGTCATTGTTGCCGGCGCATTCTCCTCGGGCACGTAAACAATACGACACACGCCCTCGACCGCTTGACGCGGATGCGCCTTGCCTAATTAGGCTAGCTCAAAACATAAAGTTATGCTCTGTATCTGGTTTGTCACTGATCTCTCTCTGGTCACTGAGGGTTGAAATCTAGCCAGTCTGAACAATGAGTAATACACTACAAATCACTATGTTACAGCTTTGTTGTTGAACAGAAAGAGGTACTATGTACAAGGAAGATCATGCCAATGATATGGAGACCAAGTGATAGGAAATTGTAGAATCACATTGAAGTTGGCATCGGCATCACACTGAGGATTCATCTCTATGAGGTAGTTCATACAGGGTGTCCACCGGTAGCTGAATGCTACTGTCGAATGTGCTGGTGAACGACATGACAAGATTTTCGTACGCATATTCCTTCGGCAGCGAACTCTGCCAGTCTACGTAGCAATTGATCGACACCACCCAAGGCTTTGTTCCGTGTCCTGCAACAAGTCAATGTTCAAGTCGACTTCAGTCATGATCAACACGCAATTGTGTGACACGGAGTCTTCGCAACGCGAACACTTTTGAATGGTAACAAGTGTGACTCAGAAGTTCTCCGTAAATGCAAATCTTTCTTTCTCTCCCGCTTCATACCAGGAGACGTTCGCATGCATTTTTTCAGGATCAAAAGGCGGATCCTGAGCCTTGAGGTACCAGGGCGCTGAAGTATCGTTTTTTGTATACTGGGTTGAAGCTTCGATTTCGGAAACAGCTGGCGAAATATCGGAAGCGGCAATGGACAAATCTGGCATGATGGATGCGATTTCACCTTCAAGATCCGCAGGTAATTGTGTCGCCAGTCTCTCGCTGAAGATGGGTGCTTAACGCGCATGAGCAGCGTCATAAAAGCTCATCACGGATCATGTACCCCGACTTGGTGACGACCAAGATTTTCCATAGAACTCATCTCGCCAACACGCAAGCGCTTGCTCAGAATAGTGGACGACAATGGTCTTCTGCGGCATGGTGTAGTCGCCCGATCAAGTCTTCTGCGATATGAAAAAACGGTCCAGTCCATCAGGCGCGAACGTCTGTCTGACAGACCGCTATTCTTGATGCGACCCTCTTGACCGGAATATTCGACGCCATCGATCGTGCTTATTGATACACGTTCCGATCTTGTGGATAGGTCGGTGCCTCTCCCATGCTTCGTCACCACTTACAACGGACCATACTTGATCTGGAGCAGAGCATCGGCATCTGGGACATGCTTTCGAATCACCGGTCCCACGGTCCAGTTGTTCAAGTCCAGTATATGGTTCAAGAAACCTGGAAGCATGATCAAACTGTTGGACTCATCGTATGAGATGGCATCTTCCAATCTTCCATTCCAATTGCAGTCAATAGTCCTGCCAGATTCCGAGAACCAATACTTTGGCTGTTGTTGGAGATCAACACGTTGAATAGCCGCGTCGCGCAATCGAGGCCAAATAAGGAAATCGGTGTGTATTGGATGCGGGACGAAGACCTGATAAGGAGTCGGCCTGTACCATTCCGGAATCTCGGCATAGGTTGTTGGAGTTGGATGAATGAACCAGCGCATCAAATACCATTGTAGCCACATGACAGCCATACGGGACACTGTCGTCGGTATTCTGAAGCTATTTGCGAGTCTTGCTATCCATTGAGACAAGACCGAGGCTTGGTCAAAGCCCGTCTTGCTCATCAAAGCTTCTACATCTGGCGCTGCTCCAAAAAGCTGGTCCGGAGGCACACCGTTCAGGATCATTCGCTTATGTTCTCGGATGAAGCCGACATAGACAGACGACATCATGTCTATCTCATCATCGGATCGGTACATGGACAAGATAGACCAGGCTGGTGCCGTCAACTCTTGTGTGAGAGGTTGCGCTTCGATCGAGTTTTCTAGAGGGAAGTGTCCGATACCGTTGAAAAGATGCGACGAGATGATGATCTGCTGGGTGCCATTGTATGTTGTCCACTGCCTCTCTGCAAAATTGACTTGTTTTTCTGTCACCGTTGAATCGGATGCTAACGAAACTGGCTCGGGAGTGTTCCATGCGCTGTTCCGGTTGGTCCCAAATATGAATCCTGTGGGACTTGACGAGTACCCAGCACTGAAGGAGGGAAATTGCTCCTGACTGGCACTTTGTGGCTCTGACCACGCGTGATCGTCGAAGAGTAAATGCTGTGAGTCAGACTCAACAAACAGCGAGGTTGCCCATGGCGATACGGTCCATTCCACATTCAAATGCTCTGTATACTGTCCGTACGAGGTGCTTGAACTACCAGTGGACATGGGCTTGCTCTCGTAGGCGAACTTGCGATGACTTGCGTCCAAGGCTATAGTAGTGTCTCGCATATTTTGAGCAGATCTTCCTCCGACTCCGTCAGATGACGTTTCCAGGCTCTGCTTTACGCTGTAACGATCGTCAGTTCTGTTTTCTCCCAGTCGGTCCATAAACATACTGATCAGTTGACGGTCGACGTCCACCTCTCCATTGCTCGAGGTCGGCATTTGAAGAAGGTTCTTCTGAGCCATCGGTATCCAGAATAGCACCCACGCTATCGCCAAGCCTGAGCTGAGCAAGAACGGCACTCGCCTCGTTGTCAGTACTGTACCTAAGTTTGTCGACAAAAACTTCAAGAGTCCGCACTCGAAAGCCCAGTGTATGCACCCTGAGTTTAAGATCTTCAGTCCGTGTTGCACCTTCAACAACATCGTATGAACATGCGAGCCCTCTGGTCTCGCATGCAGAGCATGATGGCCTTGCACCATTGCACTGTTCAGAAACCCACGTTAGTTTGACACGATTCGGTAACGTTACAGGATTATCGTCTAATACCTTTCGTTTCCTCTTGCGACAGTCGCTACAAGCAACAGCGGTTAACTTCCTGGGAAGGTTGGATTGGTTGTTCGACGGACTAGAGAAATCGGCATCGACATTGTTGACCTTGCCTCGTTGTCGCTCTTTGGCCGGCGGCATTTGGCAGCGGAGAGGCAATGTGATTTATTGATTTATTGATTGAGAGGACCAAGATGATTGTTTATGGCCCGGCTTTTTACCACGGAGTTGGCTCCGCCGCCGTCGGACTCCAGATCACAGTAGCAGTGGAGATCGCGAAGAAGGGGGCCTAGGCTGATGAGGATCTGAAGCGGAATGAGATTCAGAACACTTGTGCATGGGAATAGTGAGTAAGTGCCACATCGAAACTCGGTGTAATTGAAGAAAAGTACAAGAAAAGGACAAAACAAGACAATGAAGGTTGGGCACTTCAGTATTCCAAGCGAGCTGTGAGAGATCTTTCAGACGAACTTGGCAGAGCCTCTCACCACGATTAAACGAAGGCTTGTGCTGATAAGCGGCTCGTTCGAACCCGAATAAGCCTTTACAATTCTCGTGTACTGTGTGGTAGCAATCATGGCCATGCAGAGAACGCCCAGGCTTCATCGACCGGCAGCCCGTCCCCGCATACCATTGACATGGCTCCTGGTCTTGGGTTGGAGACAACGGTTAGGCTGAAAAGGCATCATCCAATCAGACAGCACGAGCGTGGAGCCATCTAGAGCTTCGTTCAGCCGAGATCTAGAATACTGCAGCACGTAGTAGGATAATAATATGTCACGGTCTTCATTGGTTTGGTGAGGGACAGTACCACCAGAGCATTGCTGCAAGGAGATCACTCCTCGTCATCTAGGGAGCACAGCCGATGAGGTTGCAAGTACGCCGCCAGAAGCGGGTCATACAAAGATGTCAACAGAGTAGTCGCGCTGGAACAGGGAATCATGATTCTCACGCATGGATGGAGAAAAAGAGCCGAGACTCGTAGTAAAGAATATCCTGCACGAAGACACATCAACGGCCTCGATAGTTACTAGCTCAATAATGCGTGATGGATACGTCAGGCAGTCACTACACAGAAACACTGCAGGAAACTTGTTATTACCTCATGGATGGACATGGGATAGCGAGGGTTCCGCGGTCCCGATCAAAACCCGTCGGACGTGGTCAGAAGTCGCTACATGATGCTTTTACGGTTGACGAACGACGTGTATGAACTAGGTAGGTAGGTCTTTTCCTTCATGGTACGTATCGCATATGTCGCCGTTGCTGTGTTCGGAGTGAGCTCCGGGACCCACAAGAAATCTGCAGGAGTAAATCACGGACCTTTAGTTCAAGCTCACGTGACGAATTGATCTAGAACCGAACTACAACACTCACCTAGCTGATGAGCAAGATACTATCATCGATGTTTTCGCCACTCTCATGTCACAAGAGTCTAGAAATTCCCTGAAGCAATATGCCTTTTCTGATGACATGCGTTCGCCCATAAAACCTCCTTCGAGACGTGTCTTGAGGCCTCGATCAAATTCATCTGCCAAAAAAGTCACGCCGCCTTTACAAGACGACGCATCAGATGGTAATATCAGATCTACCAAAGGACCTGCCAAGGACTCTGCCAAAGCATCAGTTCAGCTATCGACCAAATCATCGAAGAAACGCAAGGCATCGAGTAAATATGCACCACCTTCAAAGTATCAGCATCTGAACCCATTGAACGACATTCTTGGACCCAATCTAATATCCGTTTTCATCGGCACAAACCCCGGAATCCGGACCGCTGCTGAGGGCCATGCATATGCTCATCCATCTAATCAATTCTGGAAACTCCTTCATTCTAGTGGGTGTACAGACGAGCGCCTCCGTCCTGACCAGGATGTCGAGCTGCCAGCTCGTTACAGCTTAGGAAACACAAACATCGTCGAGCGTCCTAGTAAAGATGCTGCCGAATTGAGCAAAGCAGAGATGAGTGGCGGTACCCCTATTCTTGAAGAGAAATGCCGCAAGTGGCGCCCCGAAAGTGTTTGTATTGTAGGTAAAGGTATCTGGGAGGCCATATATCGTCATCGACATGGTAAAAATCCAACAAAGGCCGAGTTCCATTGGGGCTGGCAGGATGAGAGCGAGAACCTAGGTCGAATCGCGACTACGGATGAAGATGGTTACCAAGGAGCAAAGGTCTTTGTCACCACGAGTACAAGTGGTCTCGCTGCGAGTCTAAAGCCTGCAGAGAAGGAAGCGATCTGGAAACCCTTTGGTGAATGGTGCCAGCAGAGAAGAATTCAGCGAGCTGCTACCAGAGAGGTATGATGAGACAACTTAGGGATGATTGCATCACATCGAAATAAGAAACCATACACTCTGTTACTTTTCTGGACTGCTTTAAGCTCAACAATGCATGATGTTATGGCTTCAGCTTTCATAGTGGACATGCTGGATCTCGGTGATGGCGGCTTTCAACGCCTCAAACATATCGATGGCTAGAGTCATAGATTTTGTAGATTCTTTGCATCGACAACTGCTTCTACTATGTACCAAATGCCATCTATCAAGTCTGGCTCCACTCAACAACCTCATACTATCGGTGTCATCTCCGAGAGACTACTACCAACCACGATCAACGTCCGAAACGTCCCGATGGCTAGCTTGATTGAATTTCTCAAGTCTTCCAAAAGAGATTCGCTTTTACTATGCAAGAAATGCCATGTATCAAGTCCGTCTCCACTTGGGATAAAACTCTCGTTCCATCAGCGATCACTCGAAAGAAACCACTTTAAGCTGCTTGGGACTCCACTGGCCTCACAGATCGATTCATCGTCTCTATAAAATCCATGAAAACGAGTCAGCAACCGAGTCCCCTGTCGGTACATTAGATGATCCTTCCAAGGCATCAAGTACTTCATATCAGAACGGCGGCAGACCAAGTTCTCCGATCGCATACGACTCCTTCCTCGGACAAGATCGGTTCGGAAATCACTCCGTGTCAAGGCCAGAACCCTTGTATCAGAGTGAGTCGGAAGTCACTCCGTTTCCCCGTCCGGACCACAAATATGGCTGTCCATCGGAAGGTACTCCGTGCAACGCACAGACATCTTGTGATAAGTGCCGCTCTGCCTTGTTTCAATGTCTAGACACCGGACCATGCTCCGTTGCTCCATGAGTCCGTCCTGAATAGATACATCTGTATGTAATCAACTTGACGGGTACTACACAAAAGCCGATGATTGTCTCGCGCGGCATGCCTTGTGGGACTGCCGACACACTACTGATTGTCCAATCAACCTACCAAAGCTCATGCCTCCCGCTTCTCTACTTCATAATGCATGAGCTTTTTGTTTTTCTCCGATGCAAGTAAGCGTTCTAGAAATGCCGAAACAATCTGTGCCCCTCTGCTTTACATGAAAAGGTCTCGCCTTTCTCTAACTACGAGCAGGTGTTGCAAGATACAACCAAACCTCTCTTGTATATACAAGAATCTTCAAGCTTCCAAGAACTGATCCGAAAGTTGTGAACTCCGGATGGCATGTCGATATAACAAATTTGCCTCTATTCATTCATCTGAATTGTCAGCTGTATGTTCATAAGCATTCACATCTTCGAAGGAATTGATAGCATGTAATTAGAAATCCAAGTTGACGACGGGATCTCTTGGTGAATCCTTTGGCGAATCTCTCTACATCAGTCTCTAGTCATCTCTAGATACGTATACGGATCGAAACTGATAACATCGTATCTGCTCAGAAGTCATGCTATTGGGATACCTTGCTGTGATGCATTTCTCTGGAGAATTAATATTTCCATCTTTACAGGATGTCTCACTAACCGACGTTTTCTTCGAGGTTGACTGTGGGCATCTTCGGTGTGGATGACATAGATATAAAGTCTCTTCATGAACGACTTGCCACAACTTTTCTTGCCTCGACAACAATCATCTCTGATACACTTACCTCTCTCACATAATCGTGCGATTCGCAACGAGCATCGACCACAAATCTGCAGCAGAAAGTCCAGTACCATTGGTATCCTTCCCTACTCTACATGAACCATTTCCACCCTTACTCATCTTCCTTCTCATCCGAAGGAGCATACTTACTCCTCGCCCTGATCTTATGCCCATAGAAATAGAACAAATAAGGTATCGGCACCATAGCAAAACTGATAGCCCCCAGGATCGTGCAAGTATAGTGCACGCCCTCATTCTTATAGAACGGTACGCCCACAATGGTCATACCACCAGCCGCCACGTAACGAATCAACGTGATACTGGCCAAGGCACTTGCCGCATAAATCTCCTGCACAAACAAGTCAGCATGTATTTCCGTCGTCCGACAAAAGGGAAACAAAAAGTAAAGGGATGGACAACTTACATAAGCGTCAATGATGTACTGATAACTCGAGATGAAAATCGCCAAGATACCGAATCCAAAAAGCACAGAAGCGGCAAGTGGAGACCAGATAGAGATGTCAGGATAGCTGGTCCATCCCATCCAGAACATGGAAATTGGGATTGCCGGGGCACCAAACATTGCAAACCAAAGGCGGAATTCCGGAGGTAGTTTTGTACGACCTTTTGCTGCTTCCTTCTTCGCCAGGTGGCGGATGAAGAATACGAGGGGTGTCGCAAGGAAGAGTCCTAGTGCTATACCGAGGAAACAGAGGCCTTGGACGCCGATGGATACACCGTGGATTTCTGTGATGGGAGGGTCAGTGTGATATCCTTGTGATTGTGACAGGGTCGCTGGAGAGATGCTTACGTCCAAAGATGAAGTCGTAACCGTCTAAGAAGGTGAAAAGAATAATGTAGATGACTGTCATGTACAAAGCGATCAAGCCGATGATTGGCTCGGTGGCGGTAAGCAGTAAAGGACGATATAGAGCACGACGCAGACGGGTGAAGAATGGATCCATCTTGACCTCGACCTCGGCTCTGTATCTGTCGTCTCCTGTCAATTCGCGCAGGTGTTTTGCCTTCCACTTCAGCAAGACTGGTGGAAAAGTCTCCGGCAAAGTGAATACGACGAGTGCAAGGACAAGACCAGACATGATGATCGTGATCCATTCAGTCCATCGCCAGGAAAGTACGCCACTTTGCACGATATAGCCTCCAATCACAGGTCCGAGGATCGGACCAAGAAAAGCTGCATTGGCGAAGATAGGGAACATCAGCGTCCTCTCGCTAGCATTCCAAACATCTGAGAGAGACCCTCCAGCGCACGTTAATGGAGTTGAACCAAAGACGCCAGCGAAAAATCGAGTCGCCAATTGCTGTTGGTAGGTCTGGGAGGCGCCAGCGCCGGCCAGGAAAGCCATGTAGATGGTTAGAGTAACGATGTAAATCGGGTTTCTCCCGAGAGTCTCAGAGAACGGGCCGGCGAAGAGGGCTCCGACACCGAATCCTATCAGATACAATCCAGTAGCCATACTCTCGACGACCTCGGAGACGCCAAATTCTTGGGAGGCAGGTCGAATGGCAATACTGTCGATCGAACTGGCAACACCGACCACGAAACCAATGGATCTGGCACAGGTCAGCAAGGTTTCATGAAGCATTTTTGAGTAGTTGTACTCACGCCACCATGGCTGTGATCCATAATCTAATCCCATATCCCCAATTGTGAGGATTCATCGGATCTTTATCACCCTGATAATCCACAACGAAGACATTCCCCTCTCCCCCCTCATTGGTAGCTCTCTTGCGGATCTTGATACCAGTCAAGACCTGACCAAGCGCAGTACCGGTCCTGTTAAGTCCTGAACGCGAGCTCTTTTGTGTCGACATACGCGATAACGTAGAGTTTTCCCTCGAAGGCGGTAAATCCTCTCGTCTATCAGCCGGATCTTGCGGTTCTTTCTCTTCGCCAACATCGTATTTGTCCCCTTCATCGCCTAATGGTTGTTCTTCTTCTCGCTCTTCCTGAGGTTCGGCTGTTGCTCCTAATGCTGCGTCGCTGACAGCAGTGTGTTCTCCAGAAGAGGCATCACCCCTTTCCAAATCTTTCTCGGCTTCTTCTCCAGGTAGTCGAGACTGATCGAGGTCGTTCGAGCCATTGTTTGCTTGCGCGAGTTTTCGCGCTTTTTCTTGGTTGTTGCCGATTTGCGCTTCCAGAGTTCGGCGGAACTTGCGGTATTGTAGCAGTGATTGCATGTCAAGTGTGTCGACCTCTTTCTAGGCCTACGATGAAAATACAGAAAAAGACGAAGAATACACAGACACGATAGTCAAAAAAGAGTAGCACCTACTGCACCTGACGATATCAATCGTAGCTTACTAAAGAGTATTCAGTATCGTGCATACTTTTCTATATACAATATTGGGTGGTGAGCCGTTCATGTTGATTATGACGTAGTAAAGATGGAGGGAAAAGAAGACGATGATGAGGTTTCTTTCTCTCGGGCCGTGAGTGCCGGAAACGGCGATCCGTTAATATACTGCAGGGCTTTGGGCATTTGACCTTGAGACCTTGATAAAGCCTGCA
The DNA here is from genome assembly GCA_026013035.2 of Dothideomycetes sp. NU30. Taxonomy (NCBI): domain Eukaryota; kingdom Fungi; phylum Ascomycota; class Dothideomycetes; species Dothideomycetes sp. NU30. Next base: position 52,407 of record BSBH01000082.1, on the reverse strand, counting down.
CCGAAGATACGGCCTTGACTTCCAAAGAACATTCATCCTTCTGGAGTATCGAGACAACAGATTTCAATACTTGTGACAAGTCTGATGTCGTTACTAAGACTGTGTATCAATGCTCGAGCGTTCTTGATCGTGGAGTCGTGGGTATATACCAATGGTGAAATATATGTACAAGAAAAAATCGACAACCAGTACCGAATGAATCATTAAAAATGTATGACCTCCCATCTTTACAAAGGACTGTATTTGTATGTTCTCCAATCCGCGAGCTTGCCCTTCTTGTGTTTATGTACAAACCACACACCAAAGCCTGCTCCCACTAATATGGACAAGGGGAGCAGGAATCGCCAGATACTTCTGGTTGACTCTTGAATCGCAACATCTGAATAATGCAGGATGTTGCCTTCGTTATCCAGGGCCCCTACGCGGTAGTGTGCATAATTCCGGTCCGTGGGTAATTGGAACGAGGTTTCAAAGCCGACCTTTTCGACAATGTCGACATCTGTGAACTCTTCCGGTTTGTCGGTCTTTGAACCTTGGAGTACCCATTGAGCAACCTCCGTAGATCCAAGCCAGCTTGTGAACAGAGTGCCATCGAGAATTTTGGCGTTTGGCAAACGTGTGGGTGTGCCAACCCATTCCGCATTCTTGAGAGAACGATACGAGGTGACACGCCCGTAGTGAGAAATGAATTGTGCGCCATAGTGTGCTTCGCAGATCAACTTTCCATCGTTGGTGAACTCGCTGTATACAGGAGAATGACCCCAGCCGACAAAGACGTTGTTGGATCCGGGTAAGACTTCCACAGAGCCTTGCGAAGCTGCACGGGTGTATCTGGCGGACACATAAGTATGCAAGAGCTTGGCGGTCTTCTGCTCGAGGTCGATCTGAATCATCCTTCCAGTACTGTAAGGGGCGTCTAGATGTAGCGGTCCAGCATCGCTGTTGTCGAACAGAGTCAAGATTCCCTCTTCTTCCGACACCCAACGCGCATCGTGCTGCCATTTGAAATCGGTAGCCTTTCCATCAGACAGGTCCTCAAAATCGTTATGCACACCTCCCAATGTCCACAAAACCTCACCAGAACGGCCATCAATCTTGATCAGTGAGTGTAGATGCCGAGATGAAACCAGAAAATCGCCGTTCAAGCCCTTTTGTACACTGTTAATGTGAAAGAAGTCGAAGGATATTGATTCCCAGTATCCAGCCAAGGGATGCGTCATAAATGAATCGGCAACGCTGAAATGGTCCAAGGCACTCCATTCAAAAACCAGTTCCCCGGTCTCGATATCGACTTCTTGGAACATGCAATTGTTGACCCAGCCGTCAACAGGACGACCCATAGAGGTCATGTCAGACTGTGTAACATTGTATACCGTCAGAAGAGCAGTGCCATCGTTAGTGAGCTGGAACTCGTGGAGATCGCCTTTGTAGCCTTCGCCCACGGCCGACACTTGATACGCTTCCTCATATGAAGAATTCAGCTAGACCGGCATTAGCGATGACTAACTGGTCTTTAGATCGAGTCCACAAACCATGTAGTAGTTTCCGAAACCAAAAGTAGATCCTCTGTGGCCAGCCCAGAACGTTAGGTAATTCTCGCCCTTGTACTTCTGAACTTTCAAGTTCATGGCCTGGCCATACTGGTCAGATTGCCAGACAAGATTTCCTCGGGCATCCAGTATCATCGGTCCAGGATTGTCCACGGATTTTCCCTGCGGTGATATGAATATGTAACCATCGTCGCATTGGTCATCCCATTTGAGTTGTAGCAAGTCTGGGGAGGTCAAGTTGTGGGTGACATAAGTCCGTTGCGGATAACCGCCATAAACTGCAAGATCGAAAAATGCCGGCTCCAATGAGGGAAAAACCCATGCAACCACTGGAAGCACGAGTTGATGGACTGCAAACAAGGCCAGCAAAGCGCAAGCCACACCAGCAATTGCTAACGCAGCCACCCGTATCCGATGGTATGTGAGCTTGATCATCTTCACACAAAAAGGAACAGCCAATTTCAGAGTCGAAATCTGCTGACCTCCTGTAAAGAAGAGAAAGAAGAGAATATCACCAAAACAATAAGAGGAAAGAGAAACAGTGGATCACGGCGGACAGAACCCCGTGTACACAGCCCTGATGCACGGGAAAGTAGATCTAATATTTCGCAACTGCCAAGTCTGACGGCGTTGGTGAAGTCTCGGCGAAGTCGCACGGGGTGTTTTTGTGTTGATAGGATAAACCGGGTCCATCGCACTCCGGCCGGCAGTCTCAGAGCTCGTGGCGATGGAGACTGGCTGCTGCATGCGACCGTTTGGCTGCCATCTTACAACAAACGCTGAAGGCTCACAGACATATCGTGCTGGAGTACTAGTACTGTAATGCTCCTTCGCGCACGATTTGTTTGTGGGGCCGCCTACAATGTGGCGAACAAGCGTTTGAGCTTTGACTCATTTGGCTCGTTATCACGTCCTCCTTTAACTTCTGGTACACAGGTAGTAGCTTACACTGCACAACTCGAAGAGAACATCCCTTTGAGTAGATGTATTTGTCGACTACAGACTTGCGAAGGCAATTACATGTATACGCTTTGTGTAGGTTAGGTACAACATGGCTGCAGCCACTACCTTAGCTGCCAAATAACCAAGAAAACGTAGGTCACTGATGGGTTTGATTGTAGAGCACAATCTCCCAACATGCGCTTAGCGTTCTCCTTTCGTGCCGTTGCCAAGGTTGTCAACGCGAGCTGAGACGAGCCATCACAACCTTTGCGTCAGCGGCTCCGGCACTCATAGCAGAGTTCGAAGTGTTCTGATGCCAAACACATCTGTAATCCATCGACACAGATCGCTATACGGATATCATGACATTGTAGCACCGTGAAAATCATGCAACAGAACACCAGAATGTGTTGCGCTCAGTGACGCACTATCGTTGAATCCATGAAACTGGTGGGGCCGAATTGGGACTGAACCCTGGAGTGCACCCTGCACCCATGCACGGCATGTCATTCATCCACATAGCCATCACTTTTGCATAAAAGGTTTGGGAATCCCGCATCCCGAGACCCCGACTCCCCGTGTCGAAATCTCTTCTCGAAAGCGAGTCACATGGAGAACTTGGAGAGAGGCATCCTCTTCGATCCATATGGGGTTACCATCCCGCTTCATCGTTTCTTGGCGACATCCTTGGCCTTGCGCTACGTGCCACTGAATCCGTAGAATCTTGGACTTTCAAGGGCATGGGACCCGCTCCAGCGAATAGGATAAAGCATTCGATAGTATTGAATCCAAAGTAGGCGAGCAGGGGAATAGAGCAGAATACAGAGTGGGAAGAGTGCGAGGTGGTATGATAACCCTGATAGGACTTTACGGACCAGAGATTTCCATGTTTTTGGTCATCCCGAGTACAAATCAAGAGATCTTACGAGCGACATGCGATAAGCGAACCGTGTCAGAGTTGGGCGACAAGTCTTGAGGCCATTCAGAGGTCTTGTGGACCAAGAGTCATACCACGGGCAATCTCTACCCAGTCAAGCTGCAGTCTGGTGCAATGTTTTGTACATACGGAAGAAGAATGACCTAGTATTGGTCATATTAGAGATGAATGCACCGTACTAATCTATCTATCTGATACGCGGACCTGTCGAGTCATCATCACGCCTTTGCCATCATACGTCGTCCATGAATCCGGATACTCCTCATGCTCCGAAAGTGAGCTTTGACTGCCTGGCTTGTTAACCACGCCTCGACCATGCTTGAGTATGTCCAGCTCGGTGTCAATGTAAGTCGGCGGTGCTCTCGCCCCAACAGTTGTCCGCGAGACTCCTCCCGACGCATTGTATACTTTTTGGTGTGCTGATCTGGCGGCAGACTTGCTGGTGGAAATCTGCCAACTGGGCAGTGTTCTCTCCATCATATTTTGGAACAAAGGTCTAAGTGTCCCAAGGGAAGCCGCTGTGATAGCAAATTCAGGTTCAACGATAGACAAAAGCCCTGTGTTGATAGCCTGACTGAAGAAATGGGCTGGATCGCTCGTGACCGAGTTCAGGAATCCGATGCGAATGATAGAGGCGATACTGCCTAGACCTCCCATGCTCAATAGTATGCCGCAGGTAATCTTGGTCCTCTTTGGCATCAGACTGTGCCAGAGGATAGTCGTAGGGAGGCATGCAAATATCGCATCCGTCAGGGCGTTTGAGATGCCGGAGATGTATAGCAGCGGCGAGACTACACTATCTGAAAGACATCTCCCCCTTGCGGCGTTGAGAATTAAGTTGTTTGGTCGTCCACAGCGGAAAATGACGAGGAAAATAAAAGCGACATTGAATGCGGCGTAGAATGCTGTTGTCCATATGATGAGTCAGCGCTGCCACGTTGCCGCGACGATGCGTAGGAAAAAGATGGCGATGGATATCTTGAAGAAGATTGTGGTAAGGACATAGAGCGCATTATAGACTACGACGTACTTGTAAACAGTCAGCACAGGGACAGCAACTGAATGTTATGATCGAAAAAGCGTGATGTCTGTTATGTCGTTCTGAGGCCAGCATATTCAACATCCTTGTATCAATGATCTTTGCTTGGGCGAGAGGAGAGGCTTGCTTGTTGGCAACTTATACTGCAACATAGCACATATCTCGTATATGTCGCAGCAAGGTAAGATACAAGGGCAGGACTGAAGGGTAAACGTACCTCCAACGCTTTTGTGAGAACGTGTAGCATATTCACGAGGTCTGATGTTGCGTATGCCTCAATGACCGACTTGTTGTATCCATATTCAGCAATGACAATCAGCAATGCGGCGAAAGAGCTGAAACTGGCCTGCGACATTCAGTGTTGAGTCGACTTAGTCGATATGGCATTGAACTTACTGCAGCCAACAACATCAATCCATCGTCCCAGCCAAAAGCTCGCACCATAAAGACTCTAATGTAGATACGAAGAGTTACGGACAACCACACAATCGTGAGAAAGGAGATTGCGCAGCCCAGCTTCTGTGACTTCCTGCTCTGCAACTCCAGCACACTCGGCAAAGCGCTCAGATCGATTGAGGAAACCATGGCGTCAATACACGAGCACACGACCGGGGGAGCCAGATGGCGGAGGTGATCTGAAAGGAATATATATCTACCAGTCGACTAGGTTTTGAACGTTGGATCGAGTGAACAAGTCAATGAAACCGCTACTGTAGCATTCAGGGAAAGAGAGTGCTAGTATACCTCCATTCTACTCACCATCGGTCGGCCTTAGATGACACAATTGTTACCGTATATGCAAAGGGAGAAGAAGCATTTGCCCGCTATAGGGTCTCCATGATCAGTCGTCGACTCATGAGATGGGGCCCGGATCACCTGTGGCCGCTTTCGATGTCTAGCGCACTCACTCAACCGTTGCAACGACTGCCGAAGTAAAGATCCGTGACAGTAGTGGGATATGAGGAAGTACGAAGTTCGTAGACATCAGATATCCTAGCGCTGGAGAGTCGAAGTACAAAAGCGTTCGGCTGACTGATGACCTCTGAAGTCTGTCAATGGAATCTTGCCCACACCTTTCCTGATATAGAAAACGATAATGCCGTTCGAGCATCATGCTGTACGACCGCGGGAAGTCTCAGAGCATTGCAACCTTATCGTACGTATTGATCTATCTCTCTTCTCCAAGGTAGATCTTTATCATTCGGAAATGGTAGGGAGATTGTGGGGATATACCATGACCGCGCACGCGGGGCGAGAGATCCTAATCACACCGGCGAGTCCCATCATGGGTCGCTGCAAGTATCTGAATCATCTCATCGAACTTCGGGTAAAAGTACCCTGTTTTGAGATCGATGGCATGCGACTGTTCCTGATCAAGTAAGTACTCTTGCAGAAGGACGGCAGATGGCTTATTAAGAAGACAATAATCACTTGTTGAGGAGACAAACATGTGCTAGGAGTATCATTGACGGTTGTTTGAAAGACTCGAGGCAAGGCGACAAGCACAGTACGAAGTGTTAAGATGAGCGGGCTCCAGTATGAGCATAAGGACTGCAAGTCTAGCCGGGTGAAGCCGAGGCATTTGTACTTTTCCTTCTTCGTTCTCGCCGTTGCCCCAATTCTCCAGTTCGATAATGCTTCCTTGTCAGGTCTCAAAAGGCGATGTTGAGTTTTCTACCATGAGACAACACTAAGATTTGTTTCGGACGTGAGTTTGCGGAGGTGCAACAACCTGTCAATCTCGATACGCTGAAACGACAATGTCTCACGGTCTCTCAAGAAGAAAAAAAGAAAGGACCACCTCTACTCAGTGTTACTATGAAATGCAAGTACAGACCCTCATTTGCCCAAGGACTCCCATAATTCGTAGTCGCACTCGATAGCGTCGGCCAGACGCATCCCGTAAGATGTAAGGATGGTGAGATGTGAAAGGCAAGCGCCTGCCCGCGTGCGCGAGCAAACGAAAATGCTAGTATCCGCAACTCATACATGTTGTGATTCAACACGCCGCTTCTCTTTGCACAACATTTCTTATCGTCCTTCAAAGCAATACTCACTCGTCGCTTTCATCACTTGCTGCCTCACAAAGCAATGCCACGAAAATATGACAAGCCGCCTGCTTGGGCTCACAAACGCAAACTCAGCGAAGAGTTCTCACAGCCACCAGCCATGTTAGTCTCTGAACCTCGCAGCACAAAGCGAGCCAGAACAGAGGCTCGACCTGTCTATACGAAGCCATTTAGCACAGTTGACAGAATCGACAAAGCTGCAAAAGATCTTCGGGGATGGATGCTCGACGATAAGGGCACTGATGAGGACTGCTTCCGTTACGTGAGAAACATTGTGGATCTGTGCCATGCTGAGCCACCTGGGTGCAGGATGATGAGCAAATTTGTGGCTCACTATCGATCAATCGGTGCACCACAGCATGATGTCGATGACCTTTACCAATCTCTTGAACCATTCTGGACCCGAGCAGCATTTGCTAATCCTTCTCGATCCATCGCCGACAAAGCCACCTTGGTTGATGTTATGCGTACAATCTTGATCTATGCCGACCAATCTCATGGCCCACTACTCGAACCTTCGTTGAAAGCAGATCTGACGACAATCCTCGACAGAATTGCCGCTTCCACTGCCATGGACAATCCTGACGTCAAGGTAAGAACCACGACGGCAGGTGCTACAGAGGTAGACAACCCCTCTAACTCTCCACCAAAGCCACCCGCCTTGCTTGTCTCGACCGACAACCTGGCCAAGCCTACAGCTGTAACTCGTCATGAGCCCCATTCTCCCAAGAAGCTCAACAGATCAGAGACAAACGCTGTGGGCATGATGACTCCCATTTCTGCCTCAAGCTTGACCAATGAAGTATACAAGCCCATCACTTCCAACCCTCCTCACTTACCTCCAACGACGACCAACCCTCAGGTGAATTTGCCCAAATACACTAGAAATGTGCTTGCCGACAGCCCTTCCAAGCCGTCGGAGAAGTCTACTCCACCGAGATCAGAAGCCGTCAGACGAGAATCTGCGGATTTGACACTCCCTACACCAGCCTCATGCCCAGTATACGAAGCCCATGCTCCTGTCACTGCCAAGATCGGCCGACCATCTGGAACGACCTCTGAATCTCGTGTAAATCAGCCTAATCTTTCTGAGACACTGCTTGCCAACAGCCCTGCCAAGTCGTTGAAGAATTCTTCTCCAATCAGCCCAGATGTTCTCGGGCGACATTCTTTCGCTCTTTCCGACCGGATTCAAACAGAAAGCAACGAGAAGAAGACAGAGACCCGTGCTAAGCGTGTCTCTGTCACGTCTAAGTCTGGGTCTGCTACACGTCGTACCTCATCTGTCACCTCGTCATCTTCGAAAGTCCCCGCAAGCCCACGTAGCTCTTTTTGGCATCCGAGAGGCTCATACGAAGCCAAAATTTGGCCGCATGAGGAGTTCTACATAGAAACTCGATCAACCCAGCACAAAGCCATATTGGTGGCTTGCGAAGTGGGCCGCATAATCGGCATCAGGGACGTATCTTTCCAAAAAGACGACTCCTGGATTCTTCAGTTCAAAGACTTGAGATCCTTGGAGAAGTCCATGGGGCTATTCATCTCCCTTGATGGCGTCCAGTGTTTGATTCGTCCACATTTCCCCGACAAGAAATTCCAGATGTTTGCCGCAACAACGGCCAAAGACTTTCATGCAGACGACTTGATCAACGCTGTTGCGAAATACTTGTACCCTTACAAATTCGCTCTACAAGGGAAACCACAGAAACAAAGTTCACGCTGGTTCAAATGGCTTGCCAGCTGTGAAGAGCCGATCGAGAAGGACAACTTTGACATTCGTGTCTTCTATGACACCAAAAGACATGACGTACGACTGCCATTCTGGGCTGTACCGTCAGAGCTGTCCCATTGCCATATTTGTCTTCATGGCAATCACATCTCGTGCAAGTGTCCTCTGTTGCACAATGTTGGATCTCAAGACGACTGCAAACAGTATTTGGATCGTACACCGGAGCTCAAGGACATTGACCGAGACTTGCTGAACTCACCGCTAAGACCCCAAACCAACCAACGTGAAAGACATCAGTATACGAAGTAGGGTCAAATGGTTGTAAACTTCCGCCAACCACTTCGTCGAATGCACTTAGTCTGCTGTGACGGAACAGATACAGCACGTAGTAGATTTGGAAGTTTGGAAATTTGTCAAGACGGCATCTGTGATGACAAGGGTGCCAATGATACACCACGAAATAGCTGTCGGCAGATTTGGACTATGTACATGCATTATGCAAGATGGCAGAGATGCTTGTGTACAGCAACCACCTGCATACGCGAGATGAAGATGCCGAGGCACGTGTGGGGTTTCTTTTGATGACTGGAACGGGAATGATGCCATGACTTTCTGAAACATCCCTGACCATCACGTTGATAATTGGTTTTGTTCTTAGCCTTGAAAATACTTGCTGTAAGTAGGTGGGAATGTAGAGCCACGATTAATAATAATGGCAAATGAATAGCATGTCCTCGACCGCTCTTATTCGAGACCCTATCTCTCTTCTATCTAATCGTCCTGTTATTCTAGAGTCCTTGATTACTGCTGTCTAGCGCCTCAGACGCCATACCCATGAACATGATGCAGATAGATTGGTTGATCGATCCAGACTGGTTTTGTTAAGCTTCCTAACACGCAAGCCAAGCCTTAGTGAGGCGGCTTGATATGCGTGCATGCGGATCAGACTCCCTTTCTGTATGGAACGGCAGGGAATGATGATCAATGAAATGGACCTAGAACGTTTGCGATGACAGGGTTCTATGAGCTTGGCTACTACATAAGAAAGCTCCAGGTCCCCCCTCTGTATCTGTGGTTTCATAGCTATCATTCAATCGCAAATATGAAGTTCTCCCAATCTCTGCTCGCTGTGACTACCTTAAGTATTCAGGCTGTCCTGGGTGCAACCCCTCCTGGTTCCAAGCCAGAGGTTGACCCTACGCTTGGTCTCGTGTATGGTCACAACAACGTCCAGCCTGGCGAACGATTTCCCATCCCTGGTAAATACTACTTGTCCACGACATCCACCACATGTACACTGGCTAACCACATCCTTCCAGATGTCCAAACCCAACCATCAGTATACCTACCCAGACAAAAGAGAAACTGGCACGACAACAAGCAAGGCGGTCCCAACCATGGCAAGAAAGCTATGACCTACACCTTCACTCTAGTCGATCTAAACATCCCCTTCTCTATCCTTCCTCCCACGACCGACTTCTCCGCCCTCGTCCCCGGTCTGGGTCCTAATCGCACAACCCGTCTCCACTGGTGGTCCTGGGACGTCAAATCCTCTCATTACGGTCAACTCTTCAATCAAAGTCAGGATATCGCTCCGTATCAGGGTCCCGCACCACCTCCGGGTGATGAGCCTCATAACTATGTTTTGTATCTGTTTGAGCAAAAGGAGGGATGGACGCCACCAGCTGGGGCTATGGAAAATTACATGAACAGTGATGCTAGGATGAACTTTAGTGTTTCGGCTTTGGTTGACGAGTTTGGTGCGCCAATTGCGGCTAACTATATTACGGCGCAGAATACTAGTGCTCCTGCTGCTAGTGCTGCTGCTTGATGGCGAAGAGGAAGGAAAGCTTGGAATTGAGATAACTTGCATTTATCTCCGCTTGGAAGCTAATTTTGGGTAAAATCTTCAAATGACAAATCTTACATGATGAAGAATATCGTTTATTGTTTTTAATATATCCTGTATCCCACGTAGCGCCGCCACACCGACCAATGTTGTACAGACAGACAGATGGATGAAGAACGCGCTTAGTTGAAAACAACAGTCTTGTGGCCATTGAGGAAGACTCTGTTCTCGGACCACCACTTGACTGCGGCGGCCAAAACCTGGCTCTCGACGTTGCTACCCTCCTCGACAAGATCCTTGGGAGACATGGCGTGATCCACACGAGCGATTCTCTGCTCAATGATAGGGCCCTCATCCAGATCGGCGGTGACAAAGTGAGAAGTGGCGCCAATGATCTTGACACCGCGCTCATAAGCTTGATGGTAGGGCTTAGCACCCTTGAAGGAAGGCAAGAAGGAGTGATGGATGTTGATAATCTTCCCGGACATGGCTTCGCAAAGTCCAGGAGTGAGGACTTGCATGTAGCGGGCCAGAACAATCAAATCAATGTCGTTGTCTCTAACAAGATCTAGAATTTGCTTCTCCTGCTCTAGCTTGGTGTCCTTGTTGACAGGGAGGTGGTGAAAAGGAATTTCGTAAGTCTTGGCGAGAGGTTCGAAATCAGGGTGGTTTGAAATGATCAAGGGGATCTCAATTTGTAATTGCTTGTTCTTTTGACGGAACAAGAGGTCGTTCAGGCAGTGACCAATCTTTGACACCATGATGAGCACACGGGGCTTCTCAGACACGGGGCGAATCTTGTAATCCATCTTCATGTCCTCGGCTAACTGCTTGAAGGAAGGAGTCAAGCTCTCTGTGTTCTCGGCATGTCCGAAATGCACACGCATAAAGAACTTCTCCGAAGTGGGATCACTGAATTGTTGCAAGTCGAGGATGTTGAGCTCATGTTTGGCCAAGAGTCCAGTGACAGAGTGCACGATTCCTGGCTTGTCTGGACAGGAAAGAGTCAAGATGTGGTCATTTGCCTTTGCCATTTTGGATTTGGTCGAATAGAGGGAGGCCTGAGTTGAAGAAGGGGCAACAATGGAAAAGCGGACTGGTGTGGTTATCCTTGAGATCAATCCGGGTGGTCTGGCAGCGCGGAACAAAGAAGCCATTCACGAAGATATATTTCCAATTGACAATCCTCTATGGACTGGTCGACCTTTCTTGACGATTTTCTCGATGTATACTGTGTACAAGCACTCGCAGATGTGATACACATTCCGTTGGACATGGACTTTCGAAAAATGTCGCCGGTAGCGCACGTGCCCTCTGTGCCATTAAGCATCATCGGGCCGGTGTCGCGGGCGGCTAACTCCATTATGGCCGACCAACAAAGGGACTCAGAGTAATGACAAGGCTGGATTCTTCTTTTCACAACGTTGTCTGGAAGTTGGCCGGCAAATATCACCGTTGCAACTTCCACGTTTGTCTTGCCATTCTTTTCTATCGATTGTACACAGGTAAGACTGAGTGATATAGAAAGTGAAATTGGCTCTTAAGATGATGCTCCCTGCCACCAATATGGTTTCTAGAAACAGAGGAGCTTGCAATTGTCTGGTGATATCGCCACAGCTCTTTTGGACGTAAACATTCCTTTTCACCATGTTCTTCTCTTACTGTCCTTCTCTATTCTTATTTGCTCTTTTAACCCTGCTGGTTCAGGGTCTTCCGTCCGAGAAACCTAATGCGACTCCTGCTTTCCCAGAGATCTACGACGACTATCTCGAACCCAGAGATACATGCGATGAAGCTGAACCAATCCGAGGAGTCAACATCGGCGGCTGGCTCGTCCTGGAGACATGGATGGACTGGCAACTCGTAGAAGGAACCAATGCCGTGGACCAATGGACATTTGACCAGACAAGTGGCGCACAGGAAAAACTAGAAGACCATTGGGCTTCTTGGTTTACCGAAGCAGACATGGCACAGATTGCTGCATGGGGTCTCAATACGTATGTTTCAACCATTTGGATCTATCTTTTCTGTCTTTTCGTCATCACGAGACATTCTAACGGTCGTATAGCGTACGCATACCTGTCGGCTTCTGGGCTTACAACAACACCGGCACGCCATACCTCTCTGGAGCCGATGCTTATTTGGAACAAGCCCTTGGCTGGGCTCGCAAATACGACATTAAAGCGTTGATTTGCATGCACGGCTTACCTGGCTCTCAGAACGGCTTCGATAACTCTGGACACAAAGGTCCCGCCGATTGGGCCGAGAATGAGACCAATCTCGCCGCAAGCACGGCAGTCTTGAAGACGGTTGCACAGAAATATGGTTCAAATGCCTGGGCCGATGTAGTCTGGGGTTTAGAACTCGTCAATGAACCCGTTGTCTGGGACTACTGGAGTACTGCCAGCGTCGTCAACTGGGCCAACATAACCGTTCAAACAATGCGCCAGGCCATGACTAACCAAGACATGAAGCTCGTTATGCACGATGCATTTGTTGGAGCAAAGAACTGGCAGGAGCTTGCCAATTACCTCAACATCCAAGAGGAGATCTTCTACCTAGATGTCCACCTCTATCAGAACCAAGGTGGAGATACCTCGGCAATGAACCAGCAGCAGCACATCGAGACAGTGTGTGCCTATAACTCGACCCAGTTCCTGCCCAACGAGGCTAGATTACCGGTTCTTGTCGGCGAGTTTTCTGATCAGACCAACATCTGTGTCGATGCCAGTGGAAACATTTCGGCAGGCACGAGCTGCTCCACGCCTGGCTGTCAGTGTTCAGCACAGCTAGATCCCTCTCAGTGGAATGGTTACTTGAAGAACGCCACCAGACAGTTCATGGAAGCTCAAATGGATGTCTTTGAAGAATACTCCGAGGGCTGGTTCCTCTGGAGCTATTCTGGTCCTGGTGCATGGGGCATGAACAACCTGTTTGACAATGGCATTCTTGGCCCTCTAAGTGTCACGGACAGAAAGTTCCCCAAGCAATGCACTTGAGTTATGGATATATGACCAAATGTATGATCAGTATCCACGTGCTAAGACTGAGCTCTTCGATCATGTTAAGCAGAAAGCAAGACTGTACGGATGAAGAGTCCCTGCTATCAGCAAGACCAAAGCCATCATGTTGCTGGGTCAGTCATTCTACACTCAACCCCGGCCATCAGATTAGTGGCAGTACATCTCTGGAAGACCTGCCTACTTGAACCTTCAAGTTCACGCAAGCCGAGCGTAGGTGCATCAGAGCCGTGAGTTACGAAGCGGGCTAGAGAATACTGAGTATTGATCAAGCGTCATGAGGAATGTGATAGAGAACATAGAGGTCTTTAGGTGATGGGATCGTACAGCAAAGACATGCAGATTCATATAGAGTAATAGACAATAGATTACATAGTGCATCAGCGAAATCGTTCAACCGACTAAAACTCCCGATGCCTCTGGTGCTTTTGACATGTAATTGATTGCTGATCTTATTGAAGGCAAGAGATGGTGATCTGCCAAGCAAAGTAGAGAGAAGGAAGATCGAATAAGGAGGGAAGCATGGCGTGCATGGGGGGTGCATGGGGAAAGAGCTCACCACCTGTCAGCTGCATGAATGGTCCAAGCTTCCAATTTTGGATGATGTCAAAGCAAACAACCCCGCGCCTACGCTTTTCGCGAGAAAAAACTCCAACATTTGACGAGCATACCATTCTCACTCTCCATACACTACACAATTCACACACACCAAACCCTTACAAAACCAATCAAAATGTCCGGAAACATCCCCACCAGCACCTCGGTTACTGAGTCTGCCGTCATCAAGGGTGAGTAACTTCCACCAACAGTTTATCTCACTTTCCCAAACCATACGTGAACGAGCGAATAAAACAAGTTACTGATCGTTGTCGCACAAAGCTCCTCTGTCCCACGTTTGGCACTTCATCAAGCTTCAGGACTTCTCCAAGTTCTGGTCTGCTCTTGACAAGAGCGACTACGTCAAGGGCGCCTCTTCCGAGACTGACATTGTCAAGTGGTCTTTCAAGGACGGCACCGTCATTGAGGTCAAGCAGGAGGAGCACTCTACCCTCAACCACTTCATCACCTACTCTGTCATCACCGCCCAGCCCGCTCTGAGCTACACCTCTGTTGTCAGCACCATCCGTCTGTTTGAGGTTACCGGTGGTGAGGCCGAGGGCAGCACCTTTGTCCAGTGGACTGGCAACTTCAGCTCTGACGCTGATGCCGGTACGTTGATTTTGATATCTTCAGACTCTACGAAAAGATTGGCTAACATACGTTCCACAGGTGTCATTGAGGACGCCAAGTTCAAGCGTCGCGAGGCTCTCGCCGACCTGGCCAAGGCCGCAAAGAAGATGTAAAGTGGGCTACTAAGAAGGAAAGATACCATGTCGATGTTTGCTAGGCATGAAGGAAGTAAGAGTATGAGATATGATTATGACGGGTGTGGGAACAATGGCTCTTGACTTTTGAGCAACCTGCCATTCGGGAAGTGCATTGAGCATGTTTTTACAATCCATATTCGCACAACAATACATTAGCAATTCAAGTTGCTTTCACCCTCCACTTTCCCTCACGAAGTTTGTTGACGAATCTCGCCAGTGATGTCTTGTGACAACATGAAGCTCGATACTGCCATGATACAGAGCCGACGAGCTTTGTTGGACCCCGCTTCAAACCCCACTTTGACCTGATGGCTGGCCTTCCTTCCTTCCAGACTGACTTGACCATCCACATTCAATTCACCAGTGCTATCTGTTGCCTTTTTGGTGCCGCTGAGACTCTTGCAAGACTCCCAGTCGTAGTATAACGGCTCACCGTCCCGAGACGACGAGAGACGCAATCTCTGAAAAGACGATCATTTGACAGCAAATCAACCACATCCAAGACCATGCCTGATAAAGTCCTCAAGCTCGCCGTAGCTCAATCGCGGACCTTGGAAACCCTCTCGGAAACCCTTTCCGCCCTCTCACAAACGACCAAAAAAGCCGCCTCCGAAGGCGTCTCTCTAGTACTCTTCCCAGAAGCCTATCTAGGCGGCTACCCACGCACTTGTTCCTTCGGCGCCTCAGTAGGAAGCCGTGACCCCATCGGCCGCGACCAGTTCCTCGCCTACTTCCAATCCGCCGTCGACCTCGGCGACACACCCCTGGGTGCCGGTGACGCCTGGCTAGAAAGAAAACTACCCATCGCCAAGGGCAAGGAATACCGTGGCGATGGAACAAGAGAGTACCTCGAACGCGTAGCCCGAGATACGGGGGTTTTCCTCGTCGTAGGCGTCGTCGAGAAAGCTGGTGGAAGTCTCTACTGCGGCGTCCTTTACGTTTGCCCTTCCCTCGGTTGTCTGGGCAAGAGACGTAAAGTCATGCCCACGGGCTCCGAACGACTCATCTGGGCACAAGGATCTCCGGCAACATTGCGAGCCGTCACGACGGAAATCAGAGGTGTGAAATTATGTCTGGCGGCTGCCATTTGCTGGGAGAATTACATGCCGTTGTTGAGACAGAGTTTGTATTCCCAGAATGTGAATTTGTATTTGGCGCCGACCGCGGATGCTAGAGAGAGTTGGGAGGGATTGATGAGGACTGTGGGATGTGAGGGACGGTGTTTTGTTTTGAGCGCCAATCAGTGCGTCAAAAGAAAGCATTTACCTGGCTGGATCAGTGGGAAGAAGAAGGAAGGACAAACGAATGGACACGGTGAGGGAAATCTGATTAGAAGGTTGTCTCAAAGTCCTCCGGTAAGGAGGAAAAGCGTCATCAAAGAAGATTCGCACGAGCTGGTTCTGCCCGACAGCAATGATCACGAGACTTCGACTGCCTCAGCTGTCGAGGAAGAAACAGAAGCAAATGGAGATGATTTTGTCTGCAGAGGTGGCAGCAGCATTGTCGATCCGATGGGGAACCTCCTCAAAGGCAGTCTCTGGGAAGTAGAAGATGGGTTACTGATCACAGAAGCGGACTTTGAAGAGTGTGAGAGAGGCAGGTTGGATATGGATGTCGCCGGGAGTTATTCGAGGAATGATGCGTTCCATCTCACGGTTGACGGGTTGGATCTCAATCCTCCTCCGTGAGAAAAAATGTCAGATCATTTTGAGTAGTGGTAGGGAAAAGTAAAGGCAGGAGAGAAACCATGGTTTGGTCACCCTCCGTGTTCATATTTGGTACTCTAGTATCTTGTCATCTTTTTTGTCAAACTTTTCTTTCCTTGCCTGCCGATGTTTTGTTCAAGAAATCGGCAATGACTTATAGGTGTGGCTTTTTGCTTCCATGGCTTTTTTGCTTGCTTCGTGAATCACAATTGACCACCTAATCGCAAGCAAAACTCCCCTTTTCCTGACCACACTGTCCGAAGCTCAACCTTCTCCATGATCGAGATGCCCGTGAATCGTGCATCTCACACACCAGACAAGAACCTTCCTTCACCACCCCTTTCCCACCAGAACATTAGCCCACAATGCATAATTTGATCAAGCAGACTGCGCCCATCCGATGATATCGTCCTCATCACTCAACGTAACCACACCATTCCCATCATCTTCATCGCCATCCTCTGTATTGTCATCACCACACTCAAAATCAGCCTCATCCTGCCCTTCAGCTTTTCCTCTTTCTCCATCATCTCCTTCTTTACCATCTCTTCCTTCCTTCCTCAATCTTTCTCTTCGACAAAGTACGCATCCAAACACCCCCTCAACACCACCATCAACTTCCCAAGCGTTCCAACAATTGCTCCTACACTTCTGGATCTCATTTTTCTCGACCTCGTGGCCACATTCCAAAGTGTGGAGTCTTCCTGTGCAGAAAATTGCATTCTCGATGGGTGAACGAGGAGGAGGAAATCTCATGGCTTTGTTCATGTCGGCGAAGATTGAAGGGGAGAGATCTGAGGGGGAGGTGAGGATGTGGGGGAGATGGACGTGTGGAAGACGGGTGGATGTTGAAGATGATGGAGGAGGAGGAGGAGGGTAGGAGACGAGAGGTGGTGGACTCAGGATCGGTCGAGGAGGTATAGTATCGGGTTTAGTGTTGAGATTGTTGTTGTTGGTGGTTGTTGACTGGAGCTTCTTTTGTTTTTGCTTGCGTTTGGTCGATTTGTGTGAAGTTCCGGGTTTTGTCTTTGAGTTGACTGTGGTTTTGTTGTCGGTGTCGGATGTGTTGTTGGTATCGAGTTTGGTCTCCGACGACGACGAGGAAGATAAGGTAAGCAAAGAAAGACAAGGTATGATGGGCTCATTGCTTCCTTGTCCTTGTTGCTGGGTACGATATGGGATGTTCTTCTCTCCTGCAGCAGTTGCAGTAGTAGCAGCAGCAGTATCAGCAGCAGTATCAGCGGCCATACATCCCTCGTCCTCAGCTTCTCTGACCCCTCCACTACTTCTCTGGGCATCGCCAGCTCCTTTCTCATCATCATCACCGACCTTCTCACCGCCTACCTTTCCAGAACCGCCATTGGTTGACTTAACACCATCTTCCTCACCGTTCCTCCTATCATCGCGACGACCAAACACACCGGACTCAAAATTCCACTCCATTCCATCCAAATCAATGTCATTACCATCATCCCTGGGCATGACCTCGTCAAACATCTTAGTAGCTGCAGCAGTCCCCGTCTCAACTACTTCACTCGCCTTCCAAGTATTGTGGTTCCAGATGTGTGTGCTCCAGGTTTCTTCAACAGGGGCGTAGGGGTTTGGTGGAAATGCGGAAAGGAGTGGAGTGGTGGTTTCAATCTTGGATTGCTGGAGGGGGTTCGAGGTAAGATCGCTTTGGAAGGTGGACGGAATCTTCGAGTTTGTTGAGGCAGGGCTGTCAATGCTGTTATTCTTGTTTCTGCCGACAGTCTCATCGTTGGGAGTCTGAGTTTGAAAAGGAGTAGGTACAGAGCTAGGTGTGATTGTCTGACTGTTCTTATCGTCCTGCTGTGATGCGGGATCTGTTCCAGCATCTTGCATGACAGTGTCTTCATGCAAAGAAGTCCCGTCTTGGAATACGATGTTGGTGATGTTCGTGCGAGTGTCCCTGGCAGCAAGCTCAGGGACTTGGTTTCGTTGCATAATTTTGAACGCACCTGCTTTAGTGAAGGTGCTTGTCTTAAACAAGATGTTTTCGTGTTAATGAGAAAAAGGGGATGTGGGGTTCATCAAGGAGAAGAGGGAAATGGTCAATCACCAATCTTCTTAAGTAGAGAGATGTGTGAGGAAGAATGATGGGAACAGGTGGACAGTGATCAAGTACTAACGGATGACTTGCCTTGTGTATACGACTTGTAACAAGGATAGCAAGGACAGCGCAAGGGGCGTGGCCGTCATGAATTGAAGAGCATGTGCTGATACCGAATGCCGAGCTTTGTTGCTGGAGGAGTAAAGTAGTGTGCTATAGGCACACGCGCGTGTGAAAGTGTTCGCTCGTTACTTGGTGCCCGCGCTTTCACAGGTAGATCGTGGGCCAGTGACGGCTATGAGTTTTGTTTGCTCGAGCACATGATGGAGTATCATAGTTTCTGTGATGAACACTAGTAACCCGTCACTTTGGTCACCATGCCCAACAAAGAGATGGTTCGTGATAGCGAAGACTTGGAAATAACGACACTATTCCTACGGTGACAAATAGAACGAACGTGGTCTAGTTCAGAGATCATGTGTATAGTCTTGGGCTGGTACCTCACCTGGGGATACAATTTTTCCATGACAATCGGTTCGGGGAGTCATGCTTTGCTAGGCCTTTCGAGACAGATATTTCATGCAGAACCAGGAGGAATGGGATGTGGTGAAGGGTACTGTAAGAGAGAATCATGAGCAAGAGAAGTCAATTCAAATTCTTATAGTACTGTATATATGCCAAGTCATGGCATCATGGCTGGGATAGTGACTGTCTTCGGAGAGATCGTGCTTTCCAGCGTAGGCCATGGTTAGGATGCACACATTGCCCCAGTCGAAATTCTCGAACATTCTGTTGCAAGAATTTTCTCCAAGAATGGTCTTGGGAGGAAGCTCTCTCAGCCTCTTCAGACTAGAGCAGGATGGTGATATGTGTGACGACATTAGGCTCTGCACGTGCAAAACATCCTACCCGAAAGAACAGTGACGTTGTTTGTTGTCGGAGGTCGTAAGCATCATTAAATATAGGCAATTGTTGAGTGCATATCGAATGCACAGATAGTTGGTCTTTGTAGAATTCCTGAACTCCTTTGTCTTGGTCCGCAACGAGGATCGCGAGCTTACAGTCAACTGACTCGACTTTTCTGGATCGAAATATCATGAAAGAATCGTAGTAGCAGGGTTCAGAGTCTGTTGCGTCGAATCCTTCTTTCCATGTCCTTCAGCTTGATATTCTTGTTGCCGCTCTCGGCTTTGTCCGAGGATGAGGGTCTGTTATTTCCCTTGGCTTCACGATATGCCTCCAGGGCCTGCTCTTCGTCCGTCAAGACTTCAGGATCGTAATCAATCTTCTTGTGCTCGGCTGCCGGCTTCTTGTTTGTCTTTGTCGGTTTCTTGGGCTTGGGACGTTCCCGAAGTGGGCCATGACCATTAGACATGTGGTGATCTTGGACGGCCTTTTCTTCATCAGTGAGAGTGTCCTCTTCTGGTTCCTCGGTTCCATCTTCTTCAGGATCATGCTTCAGGTAGCTGTGGTCTTTAGACACAACTTCTTCCTGTGAAGGGCTGTCGTCGGCCTCGTCGTCATCAATGCCTTCGTCGTTTGTTTGATCGGCGCCGGGGAATTTTCCATGTAAGGCATTGTTTATCGTCTCTCCAGTGTTTTTCAGAAAAGAAGCATCAAGATGGAAATTTGAAGCTTCGTGTGCGTCGACATTTGCAACATTCGACTCTCCTTCCATGGGTGTATGACCTGGTATGAGAAAGAAGAGACAAATGACGAAAATGGCTAGAGTCAATGTGACCAGCTTGGACGAGGTAAAGGACGGCATTGTGATCACTCAAGAAGTTGTGGAATGACGAGCAAGTGAAAGATTGCGAAAAAGACAAGAACAAAGAAAAGCTTACGGAGGTGCTTCACACGTACTTGTACCTGCATACGACTGACTATTGAGAAGCGGAGGACGTTGAAAAGGAGAGCCGTAGGTGGGTAGCGGAGAAGCATAAGCTGCAGGGGATGGCTTGCCCCAATCAGTCCAGACGGGACTTAATCGAGAAGGGGGCGCTCCAGACCGTTGGAAACGGAGGAACGAAACCACAGATTCAATGAACGAGATGAAGATCCATGTTCAACCACGCTGTTTGTTCTGCAAAACGTGACGGGGATTTTGAGTTAGCTTGACAGTGTTTCATCATACATGTAAATGGCAAGATATGGTAGAGCGAAACGAATAAAATTTTGTGGACAGGAGAGCTAATAAAGTGAGAAAAGGGAGGTGGCTGCCGTTCGGAGGTCGACGCGGCAAAATGTTACCAGCGAGTTTGTTCGTGTCGGTCGAAGTCAGGCACGTGTTGGAGCTTGCTCTGACCCGACCCATCAGTCTAACCAAAGAAGCGACGATGGGCAAAAGTGAAGAAGAAGAAGAAGAAGAAGAAAAGAAAAGAAAAAAAAAGAAGAATAAAAGAGAATAAAGGAGAAATAATGAAATTGCGGGGAAACACCCTCTGGGATGCAGCGTGACGTCGAAGGTGCTAGAAAGTTCTGGTTAAAACCTGCCAACTCAAGATGTGACTAGATGATGCCCGCGTCTTCTGCGTGTCGTGACAGTGATCGCATGGAGAGGAGTATATGAGCATCGTCCGATTCTGCTTCCGAACCATCATCTCTCATTGAACTTCACGAATAATCACCAGACATACTCGGCTTCCTCACTGAGCACTTTACGACTTACGACATCGAAGCATTTATCTATTCGTACCCTTCAAGCACTAATATATCATAATCACACACAACCACACAAAATGACCTCTGGGATGCAATTCACAGACAAGGCCGCATCGGCTTTGGCAGATGCTCAAGACCTTGCACAACAACACGCCCACTCTCAACTACAACCCATCCACCTCGCCGTCTCCCTGCTCGACCCTCCGCCGGACCTCAGCAAGGATCAGCAGAACCCGACGGGCCACGACTCACACTCTGCTTCATCAGCACCTCTGTTCAAGCAAGTAGTCGAGCGCGCTCATGGAGATCCACAACAACTTCTCAGATCGTTGAACAAGTCTCTGGTCCGCTTACCCAGTCAGGACCCCCCGCCAGAGAATCTGTCCATGAGCCCTGCCTTTTCCAAGCTCGTCCGTTCTGCCAACGAACTGTCCAAGACACAAAAGGATAGCTTCATTGCTATCGATCACCTTATCTCTTGCCTGGTTCAAGACACAAACGTCCAAAAAGCTCTCGCCGAAGCCAACGTTCCCAACACCAAGCTCATCGATAATGCCATCACACAGATCAGAGGCAACCGTCGTGTCGACTCCAAGACTGCCGACGCAGAAGAGGAGAGCGAGAACCTCAAGAAATTCACCATCGACATGACAGCCATGGCACGCGAGGGCAAGATGGATCCCGTTATTGGCAGAGAGGAAGAGATTAGAAGAGTCATCCGCATCCTGTCGCGTCGCACAAAGAACAACCCAGTCCTCATCGGTGAGCCCGGTGTCGGCAAGACCACTGTCGTCGAAGGGCTCGCTCAGCGCATTGTCAACGCCGATGTTCCCGCCAATCTGGCAGCCTGCAAGCTGCTGTCTCTCGATGTTGGTGCTCTCGTCGCTGGTAGCAAGTACCGCGGTGAGTTCGAGGAGCGCATGAAGGGCGTTCTCAAGGAGATTGAAGATGCTACAGAGATGATTGTACTCTTTGTCGATGAGATTCACTTGCTCATGGGTGCTGGCTCGTCAGGCGAAGGTGGCATGGATGCTGCCAACTTGCTCAAACCCATGCTTGCTCGTGGTCAGCTGCACTGCATTGGCGCAACCACCTTGGCCGAATACCGCAAATACATTGAAAAGGACCAAGCCTTTGAGCGTCGTTTCCAACAGGTCCTCGTCAAGGAGCCTTCAGTCCCTGAGACAGTTTCCATCCTCCGTGGTCTCAAGGAAAAGTACGAAGTCCACCACGGTGTCACCATTCTGGATGGAGCCATTGTTTCTGCTGCTACACTGGCCGCCCGCTACCTTACACAACGTCGCCTTCCCGACTCGGCCGTTGACTTGATCGATGAGGCTGCCGCCGCTGTCCGTGTCACTCGCGAGTCACAGCCCGAAGTACTGGACAATATGGAACGCAAGCTTCGTCAACTCGAGATTGAGATTCACGCTCTTAGTCGTGAAAAGGACGAAGCATCTCAAGCCAGATTGCGTGACGCCAAAGCTGAGGCAGCCAATGTCGAAGAAGAGCTTAAGCCTGTTCGCGAAAAGTACGAAAGCGAGAAGCAGCGCGGCAAGGAGATCCAGGATGCCAAAGTCAAGCGCGATCAACTCATCACCAAGCAGCAAGAGGCCGAACGTATTCGCGACCTCCAGACCGCCTCTGATCTCAAGTACTACGCCATTCCTGACATTGAGGAGCGTATCAAGCAGCTTGAGAAGGAGAAGGCTGCCTCCGACCTCGATCAGCTTAGGCATGCCCGCGAGTCGGGTGAGACTCCACTCCTGACCGATGCTGTCGGCACCGACCAGATCAACGAAATCGTTGCTCGCTGGACTGGTATCCCTGTCACTCGTCTGAAGACCACTGAAAAGGACAAGCTACTGCACATGGAGCGCCATCTTGGCGACGTCGTTGTTGGCCAAAAGGAGGCTGTCACTTCAGTCGCTAATGCCATTCGTCTTCAGCGCTCTGGTCTTGCCAATCCCAACCAACCACCATCGTTCCTCTTCTGCGGTCCTTCAGGTACCGGCAAGACTCTGCTTACCAAGGCGCTGGCCGAATTCCTCTTTGATGACTCGCGCGCCATGATCCGCTTCGACATGTCAGAGTATCAAGAGCGTCACTCATTGTCGCGAATGATCGGTGCACCTCCTGGCTATGTCGGTCACGATGCAGGTGGTCAGCTTACTGAATCCTTGCGCCGTCGTCCGTTCTCCATCTTGCTCTTTGATGAGGTGGAAAAGGCGGCAAAGGAAGTCTTGACGGTGCTGCTGCAGCTCATGGACGATGGTCGCATCACCGATGGCCAAGGTCGCGTTGTTGATGCACGCAACTGTATCGTTGTTATGACCTCCAACTTGGGTGCCGAGTACCTTGCTCGTCCCAACGCGCCCGACGGCAAGATCGATCCATCAACAAAGGAGATGGTCAATGGTGCTCTACGTGCCTACTTCTTGCCCGAGTTCCTGAACCGTATTTCCAGCATCGTCATCTTCAATCGCCTCACTAAGCGCGAAATCAGAAGCATCGTGGATGTCCGCCTGCAGGAAATCCAGCAACGTCTGACACAGAACGGAAGAAATGTCCACATCCAACTCTCGGCCGATGTCAAGGACTACCTCGGTTCTGCCGGATACTCGCCTGCTTATGGCGCCAGACCACTTGCCAGACTCATCGAAAAGGAGGTACTTAACCGTTTGGCAGTGTTGATTCTTCGTGGTGCCATTAGAGATGGTGAGACTGCCAGGGTCGTGCTGGAAGATGGACATGTCATGGTACTTTCCAACCACACCGAGAGCGATGGTGAAGACAGCGAGATGTGGGATGAGGAGGACGCGGTAGCGGAATTGGATGGAGAGGCTGGAGAGATGGAACTTTACGATTGAACGAAATGAGTCAAGCAAGCAAGAGACGTTTATGATGATGCAGTAGCTTTGAGCAAGGAGTTCTGGGATGGAACGGAGCATAGAACATTGCGGAGTCTTTCGATAGAAAAAGCATTTTGGGCTTTATAGATAGCAAATGCATTTTGACATGTTCATACAACACATTACGTCGATATGATTACTTGACTCTGTACGTGAAATTTGCCTTGCTGGTCTTTGTGTTAGCACAGATTCTGGGATCCTCGGTCACGTTGATCACCATTGACAAAATGTGAGCATTGAACAAGCAAGGCACACAGCACTTTTGAGAGAGATTTTGGTGAACATGTGAACCATACAGAGAGAAATGTTATCTACAACTCCGAGCCCAGAGTGCTGATTGTAGGCGGAAGAAAAGGTTGATGCATAAAGAAGAAGACGGCCAAAACAAAGTGTGCAGTGACAGCAGCACAACCCCTTCAGATTTAAGCATGCCAGATTCTCTTGATACCCTCGGTCAGACCGACGTCGTTTGTCTCGTACTCGTAGAAACCAATGCCAGCAGCAATGGTAGCAAAGTTCAACATCCACATCAATCCTTTCCTGGTCTTGGGGACACGCTTGCCGGGGAAGTAATCAATGATGCAGCTCTGGAAACCGATGTGAGAGTGGATCAGAGTGGTGGCAATGAGGATAGCGTCGGTGGTGGGGTTCAAGCTGCCGGCGGCGAAGGGAGCGATGGTCAAGGGAATCAGACCGGCAGAGATGAGGCGCTCGAAGGACCAGTGGTAGCTTCCGTGGGCAGCTGCTGGGTCGGGTACGGGGGCGGCATCGTTGACGGTGCCTTTGACGACCTCTGTTTATGGTTTGTTAGTGAGGTTGGTTGTGGAAGGAATAGCTAGAGGCTCAGGGCGAAAGGTGAGATCGTACGGGGAAGAGGAGGGAGAATGGCGCGGGTAGGTGAGGCGTGGAAGGAGCGGAGGGCGAGAGGCTGGCGCTGGGCCAGGAGCTGACGAGACAGCAGCGATGAGCGGAATGCGGTGGCCATTGTGAAATGTGTAGGAGTTGTGAGATTGACCAGCGAGGTGGATGCGACTGCTGTTTGCTGCTGCTGTCGCTGCTAACTGCTGCTGCCACTCTTGGACCTTGACTCGGCTGGACGTTCTCCAAATCGCGGAGGCTGATTATGTCTTGATGGTCTCTGATTGGCCGAAGCGGAAGGCGAGACCGAGGTTTGCCGGGCTCGTTCGGGGCAAATAGCAAAGGCGTGCCGTCATGTACGCGGAAGGAGCGATCCTGATGACCCAGGGCTTGGCGACCGTCCGACGTCTCGTCGATACCAGCAGAAGAGGCATTCAAACTCAGTCTCATACAGCTTATCCCTCCCACCAACCTCACCCCACCCCCTCCCCCTCTCACTCGCCTTCGACAATGGCCTCGACCATGGCATCCCGTCGGCTCGCACTCAACCTGCAACATGGCATGCGCAGCCGCGCCGCCATCAACAGCCTCAAGGGCGGTTCGCGCTTCCGCGGTCTCGCAACCCCCGTCAGCCATGGCAGCAAGACCGAGAGCACCACTCTCAGCAACGGCTTCACCATCGCCACCGAGCACTCTCCCTACGCCCAGACCTCGACCGTCGGTGTCTGGATAGACGCCGGCAGCCGCGCCGAGACGGACAAGACCAACGGCACCGCTCACTTCTTGGAGCACCTTGCCTTCAAGGTATGCAACATGAGAAGAGGCTTCAATTCATCTCCAACACAGACCAGATGCTAAGACAGATCGCTTGCAGGGTACCCAGAAGCGCAGCCAGAGCCAGCTCGAGCTCGAGATTGAGAACATGGGTGGCCACCTCAACGCCTACACTTCGGTGAGTCGCCGCACCGAGTCCCAACATCATCAATGAACGCCCTCTTCTGACCTTCTTCCTTTCAGCGCGAGAACACCGTCTACTACGCCAAGTCATTCAACTCTGACGTCCCCAACACCGTCGACATCCTTTCCGATATCTTGCAAAACTCCAAGCTCGAGCAATCCGCCATTGAGCGCGAGCGTGATGTTATCCTTCGCGAGCAAGAGGAGGTTGACAAGCAGCTCGAGGAGGTTGTTTTCGACCACCTTCACGCCACCGCCTTCATGAACCAGCCTCTCGGCCGCACCATCCTTGGCCCCAAGGAGAACATCCAGTCCATCAACCGTGACGACCTGACCAACTACATCAAGACCAACTACACTGCTGACCGCATGGTCCTTGTCGGTTCCGGTGGTGTTCCCCACGCCCAGCTTGTCGAGCTCGCCGAGAAGTACTTCAGCAACATCCCCATGCAGCCCCCGACTTCGACCGCCCAGGCCATCGCCATGGCCCAGAAGGAGAAGCCCGACTTTGTCGGTTCTGAGGTCCGTATCCGTGACGACACCATTCCCACCGCCAACATCGCCATTGCCGTTGAGGGTGTCAGCTGGAAGGACGACGACTACTTCACCGCCCTCGTCACCCAGGCCATCATTGGCAACTGGGACCGCGCCATGGGCAACTCGCCTTACCTCGGCAGCAAGCTCAGCACCTTCATCCACGAGCACAAGCTCGCCAACAGCTTCATGAGCTTCTCCACCAGCTACAGCGACACTGGGTAAATATTGCTCGAGCATGACCATTGATTATACGATTACTAACACCTGCGCAGTCTCTGGGGTATCTACATGGTCTCTGACGCCGTCACTCGTCTCGACGATCTCGTCCACTTCACTCTCCGTGAGTGGTCTCGCCTGTCATTCGACGTTTCCGAGGGTGAGGTTGAGCGTGCCAAGGCCCAGCTCAAGGCCTCCATCCTGCTGTCTCTTGACGGCACTACCGCCGTTGCCGAGGACATTGGTCGCCAGATCATCACCACCGGCCGTCGTCTTGCACCCGAGGAGGTTGAGCGCGTTGTCGGTGCCATCACCGCCAAGGACGTCATGAACTTTGCCCAGCGCAAGCTGTGGGATCGCGACATCGCCATCTCAGCCGTTGGTCAGATCGAGGGTGTCCTCGACTACTCGAGAATCAGAAATGACATGACCAGAATGTTGTCGTAAAGAGATATGCGCAACACGTCTGGTTATGAGAGGAGAGAGAAAGAGAGTGTGGAGAAGAGACAAAGTAGACATGGATCTAGAATTACTCGGCCACTTTTCTGAAAGGAGAGAGCAGAGAAGGAGATGAAGTAGAGAGAAGAAAGTGAACAAGGAGCCGAGTTTCTTTTTTCTGTAATGTTCATCTCTCAAAAATGTACATTTAGCCGTTTCCCCTATCCTCGATGGGTATTGTTTTGTCAAGATTGTTTATGTCAAGTTTTTTTCTTTTGTCTGTAATAGAAAGCGTTCCTGTTGTGTACCTGGTGTTGATGTTGTGAAAGCGAATTGCCATCAAATGTGATCTCCTTGCGTGATTCGTTTTGAAGGGAAGCTTTTGCCGACGTGTGGTTGGAATCTCGTCCCGAGATATCATGCGAGTGGTTCGTCGGCTTGAATATCTATCTACCAGTCAGACTGCACAACATGAAGTGACAAAGCTACTCCTACCACCGATTAATTCCTGTGCCCGTCGACCTCGACGTGGTTCTACACCAGAAACGTGATTCAAATCACGACTAGCACGAACGAACTCACAAACACTTGTTCCGCCAAAAAGAGCCGTAAAATTGGTCTGATTATGCATGATCACTACCTACTCAATCACAACAAGATCGGCCAATAAATACCAACCGTCGGAGAGCAGCAAAGATCCAGTATCTGTCGAATGGAAATAGGGTAGTTGAAGAGCGTGGTTTAAGATGTTGAAAGCGATATTTTATGCCAGGTTCCATGAGGAGAAAGGTGTGTGTCTTTTTCGTGTTTCTTTCTTCTGTTTTGTTTTGTTGTCTCCGTTGCACAAACTTATTGCACATTTCTTGTTATTTGGCATTAAATAACTTCTCTCTTTCTTCGATCTTTTACTCGAATCTTTCGTTCTTACTTTGAGTCTGCTCTTGGTTGTCGAGTTTCTTGTCTGTCTGGCGAATTTGATCTGAAGATATGTATGGTGTTTGGTGTGCGGTTTTTGGTCCTGGATTACAGCCTTGGGATTCCAAGATTGTGCTACTCTGTTTTACTGCTTCTTTTCCTCTATTTGTCGAGGCAGGGAGATACCTGAAATGTACTTGAAGCGGTTCTTGTCCGAGGGACTGGGTCAGACTGGACCTTGCAATATGGCATCTTCACTAGATTGGCTCTCCTCATCTATCGAGGAGTCGCAAAATTCTTTCATTGTCCTCCTATCGGCGCTTTCTCAATCATATCCCATCTCTCCATTCATTATAGCTCAACGCCAACACTCATTCTGGGCGAAGAGACTAATCCTTTCCCCTTCTAGGCCCTACAGTCCTCCACCAAGTCCCAGAAGGAAGTGTAATCCCCCTCGCTACCAGCACTCAACAATCCCTCTTTCACTTTCCTAGCGTATCGAACCACATCATCCCCCGTCGAGAATTCTGTGACAGACCGCTGAGTCTCCTCGCCTCACATCATCGCATCATCGGATTCCCGGTGTGCATCCACAATCCGGTTCTCTACCCTCGTTCAGACTTTATATTCAATTTTTGTCTCGTGGTTGATGAGAAGGCTGAATGGGGTGCTTATGCTTCGGTGGTCAGGAAGTTGGCTAGATTGATGAGAAACCTGGAGGAACAGGCTGCTTGGTTGAGTAGGGAGGAGCAGAGGGAGGGTTGGGTCAAGGCGGGAGAGAGAGGTTACGGCGGTGGAAATAGGGTATTTGCGGTTTGTGAAATGGTATTGGAGGATTTGAATAATTATTGCGAGTGCATGATTCCTATCGGTAAGCTCTACTTGACATATTTCGCTACCCTTATTTGGGTTAAGATACTGATTGAAGACTCAGACGACTCCAATACTTTGAACCTCAAGCTGTTTCCTACACGGCCACCGCCTCCTCCCATACAAACTTGGTATGTCCCGTTGAGCACAGTTCGGTTCTCGCATCTCCAGACGTCTGCATGGGATTTGACTGTTCAGCGGATAATACCGTATATCGACGGCATCAACTCGGTCCAAAAGATCGCGCTGTTGGCCGACACCGACCTCACTCTGACACGAAGAGCCGTAGCACACTTAGTCTACTATGGGTGCTGTCTCATGCTCGACACTTTCCACTTCAATGCCATCTACGCCCCCACAGCCGAAATCAGCGTCTTTGTCGCCGACGAAAAGATGCAAGATGAATGTAGACGCTACATCATAACACCACTCTCGCCCTTCAACAAATCCAATACCACCGCCAGTAATCCAAACTTCAGCAGCACCACCAACAACAACTCAACAGTCCTCTCGACGTCCATGAAACACAGAAGCTCAAACCTGAACCCGTCAACCACAGTACCAGCACCACCAACCCCACCATCCCGTCAAACAATCCTCCACCTATACACTTCTCTCCGTCAAGGCCTCACACTCCGCGAATACTGCATAACCCACGCCACCTTCCTAACCTCCATCGACATCCGCCGCTTCATCACCTTCGGCATAATAAAAGGTTTCTTATACCGCAGTCACCGCTTAGCAATTGCATTATCGGCAAAGGACTCCGCATCCGCCCTCGCGGCCAAGCAAAATCTAGAGGGAGAAAGACGGAAAGAAAAGGCTTGGAGGAAAGCGGCGATGAGTAGTGGATGGCGGACGCCCGTGGGCAATACGGTTGGTGATCAGGGTCAGGCTTTGGAACAAGGGGTTTCTAGTCATGGGAGCAGGGTTATCAGTCGTGATGGCAAAGATATTGTTGTTGAGGATGTTGAGCCAGGCGGTGTTGGAGGTAGTTCTGGTGCTGGAGGTGTTGGGAAGTTACCTAGGTTGGAGAGTTTGCAGGAAGGGAGGGATTTGGTGGATCAGTATCTGGCTAGGTATCTTGATGGACTGCATTGTTTGGATGAGGTATGTTCGGATACTGGATTGGGACAGAAGGAGGCGATTAGTAAACTCAGGGGGCTGGGGGATGTGGTGTTTGTGAATCGGTGATTGGTTATTCTTGTTTTTCCTCCATGATTGTTTCTCATGGATGCTGATCATGGCGAGTGCAACTCCCAAGAAGAACTAAAAGAGATGCTCTACCAGAGAAAGATGCATTGTCGATTTTTTTTTCCAAGACATCTGTACTACAATAGTTCTGCTCAAGTATTAAATCCTTTGTAAAACAAAGACTCAATCACCATGGTAGAAAAGAGGAATAATCCAATGACTCTCGTCGTCTTATAGACTTGATAATTGTGACCAACTATCTTTATATGATTATCGCTTGATTTCGTCCGCCTTCAATTTTGCCCATTCAGCGTATGATGTCGGCTTCCTACCAAGCAGCATTTGCAGAACGTTCATGTTACCAACAAGTCCACGCTCGCTGTAATACAAGAGAAGGCGACTAGCGAAAGAACTCGTAGATCCACTCCCGATACGGCTGACCATAACCTCGACCGCCTTTTCAAGCGGAACACGCTCTATCTTGATCTCTTTACCAATGACCTCGCTGACTTGTCGCACTGCTTCGACATAGGTAGCAGGCTCAGTGCCAGAGAGAGGATAAGTTGCATAAAAATGGTTCTGGCGTTCCTCCAAAACGCGAGTAGCAGCCTCACCAATGTCCTTTGCTGCCACCCAAGTGAAGACAACCTCTGGGTTGTAGGGGATGGGATAGACCGGCTCCGCTTCCTGTACGACTTTGGCCATGGGAAAGTTATCCATCATGTGCGTGGGCTGCAAGATCGTGTACGGCAACCCGGACTCGACGAGATACTCCTCGGCATAACGCTTATTGTCATGGTTCAGGAGTTTTCGAAGGATTGAGAAGATGACAGACGAGTAGACCATGTGGGCAAAGGGACCACCAGCAGCACGCTGTGCCATTGCTGCGTCGATCATGTGGTAGATGGCCATCGTCTCATGTTTCAAGCTGAGGAAGGCTTATCAGCACAGAGACTCAACAATTGACAGTGTTTGCTTACGGAGGGCAAACCATGAAGCAGCATGTGACGTCTTCTAACAGCTTTGGAGCAGTTAAGGGGTCCGCCATGTCAGCCACAATGACTTCGGCCGATGGGTACTGCTTTTGTAGTCTCTCTTTCGAGGCTTCACTGCCGACATGTAGACGGAGTCGCTTCCATTTCTTGCCAACATGGGAAAGCAAACCTGTACTTTGCTTTCCCGACGCGCAAGTCACAAGAAGGAGATCCTTTTCTGGGTTGGCCGTCATGCTGCTCAGCACCTGATCTTTCACGTTGTTGAAGGGAAGAGAAGAGACGTCAACGATGTTGAGGAAGGGAAGAGACGTTCAAAGATATTAGGGCAGCTTGGGTCACTTCTCAATTCTTCAGTAGCAATGAGGTGCCAACGACGTAAGTGTCAGTTCAGAGATCCGGCAGACACGGACTCTGCAAGATGAAGCTACTGTAGATGAGCGGATAAAGCGGACCCTTTAGCTGCGGAACAGACAGAGATCCTGCGAGACGGCAACGCTCCATACCCAGCTTTTAGAGATGGTTGGAGGCTGGGAACATTGGATAGGAAAGAGGGTGATCTCGGTGATAGCGAATGGGGAACGCTTATCTCCGCCCTAGCATAGATCAATCCAAACACGGCGGCATAACCACCACGCTTCCTTCTTGTTCATCCTTTTCATTGAGCCAAATCATCAAGATGGCATTAACACTGAAAAGTAATGGCTGTACGGTCTGTGATAACGAGGAAAATTTGCTCCGGTGTAGCGCCTGTCGTGTGGTTTAATAATGCAGCCGTGAACATCAAACTTTGGATCGTCCAGCACACAAACATGCTTGCACAGAAATCAAAACAACACGAGACAAGCTTGCGAAGGAGGAACAAGATCTACGAGCTGCACCACCTGGTCTCACACTCCTTGCAAACGTCTTTGAGAGCAGCGTTGGCCACTTCTGGGGGATATTTGACACTAGGGACTATATGCGAGCACGTATGGCTCATGTCGAGGCTCTCCTGAAGGTCAACACCCGCGAAACTGTACGGGTATCACTGGACCACTGCATGGATCTTCATCGCCTCTGCCGCAGTGACAACATGAGTGTCAGAGACCTCACACCTCATCTTCTGCTTCGTCTAGGCAAAGATCAACAATCTTACGACTTCATCAAATGGTATGCGACCACTGGACAGGAAGGAGACTATGACTGGGGTGATATGAGTCTGCCTTACCTTGATATCAAAGACGCCGATATCTTTGAGCCTGTGGCTCTCTTCACTCGTGAGTTCGCCGGGCTGAGTCATGCTGTTGCGATCACATTGATCAAGATCAGACTTCTTGTCGATCTCAGAGCTTTGCAACACTCGGCTATGGTTCATGAAAAACTTCCCCAAGAACTTGTCGACACTATACATGATCAACTCGTGAGCGGTGTTCTTGCTGGAAACAAAGACATAGTCAAGAGTCAAAACCTCGACCCAGAGATCAAGAAGATAGAAACTCAAGTCAACGAGCTTTACCGGTACGTTGATAAATCAAACGGACACTTCTGGCCTGCATTGATAAATCCTGGACGCCATCTAACTGTCAGACCCCCCTATTACTTTTTTGGCACTGAAGCCGAGATGCAGATGGTTTTGGGTCACTCTTACGACGCTTGGAAAGAGACTCCCGGAGCCATCGATTTCATCAAGGAAAAGGCTAGTAGCACAACGTGATCAAACCCACAAATCATATAATGGAAGAAAGATATGGGTGTATCGGGCTTGAAGTAGCTATCAGGTCAACAAACAACCGACAAAATGCGTCTCAAAAAACGGCAGAGTGTTCTTTCCACACATATGTACGCCTGTTCAAAGTGGGTCAATCACGAATCCAACTTCAGGGAACTCAGAACTAGGACCCTTCAGTAGTTCCGGCGTATGCGTCGCCGATTGGAACGCATATTGGAAAAACGCATCCGTATAGGCAGCAAGGATGGTGAGCACCCTCTTTCCATCTAATCGCCCGAGCAAAGCCCCCACTCCAGGCAACTTGGAGATACCAGAGAGACCTGCCATGAGCGGGAAATCCGAAAACGTCTGATGTGTAGAGCCATCCAAGCGCAACTCAAATTTATTGAATTTGGGCGAAGCTTGCAAGAAAGAATTCCAAGAACTTATCTGACTTGCAACAGATAGATTGGAGTTTGCAAAGAGTAGGAAAGGCTTGTCGAGGCCGGAAGCTACCACGGAGCCCCAAAGCTGGCCATCAAAATTGATGCCCGCTTTGAAAGAAGGGTCTTCAAGAGGAACTTGTGCTGCGGCAGCGCCTCCGAAAGAGTGACCCCACACGGCGATGCGATGAGCATCTGGCTTGACAGAGGATGGCAGACCGACACCGGTCAGTAGTTTGTTCTTGACGAAGATGATGTCCTTCACTCGTTCCGAAAATGCGGCTTCTAGTTGATCGTCGCTGTTCAAACCAGGTGCGATCAAATATGAGCCATCGTTGTACTCGACAATGTCTGCTTGCAAAGGGTTGTCAACGGTGACGACAATGTAACCCTTGGCGGCAAGCTGCTGAGCCAAAGCGCTGTAGAATTGGCGTGAACCCCCTAAACCTGGGGAGAACAGTGTGAGCGGCCATGCTTTATTAGTCAGTCGTCCATCACCGCATGTCGCATCGCAAACCAGCGACTGAAACTGCTCGAATGTCGCATTGGGAATTGTCGAGCCCAGCATGCTGCTGTAGGTCATGGCGTTGTAATCAGCAGTAAATTTAGGCATGTACGATGTCAGGCAAGGGAAGCAATCCGCGTGATATCCGACCGGATAAAACGAGGTGGTCATGATGCGCCGGTAGGTGCCATTAATGAAGCGACTGTCATCCACGAGTTCAGTTATCTGTGCGCCTACGCTGTATGTGCCATTTGGACGAGGAACAATGAGCGCTGATAGCTTCGGCAGCGCCGCAAGAATGATGTACAAAAGCATTTTTCAGGATCAATTGGGGAGGAGTTGGTTGAGACTTGTGCTTGAGGCGGTCGGCCATACTTAAGTAGACGACGAGCATCAGTCAACAACACTCCAGAGAATGCAGACAAAGATGCTAGATGCCATATGCCATGCATGAACGCTGTCGAAGACCAATCGCAGAGCGGAGTCGTAGATTGCATGCTCGTATTAAAATCAGCTTGCAGACTGCCTACGTTGGCTCCGTTTGATGTGATCCGTTGGGCTAGGCATTCAAAGGTGGTCGAGTTGGATCGATATAGGTATATCAGCAAAAAGCCCATCCTAGGTGAGACCAAGGGTTTTGCATCACATTTCTTTGTTGTCTGCATGATGCGAACGTCTTTGATCTTAGAACACTTAAGAAGCCAGAACAACACATGCGACAACATCTTTTTGAGCAGCGCTCTCTGATTATTCGGCCTGTCGTGCCTGTGACGTCGCTAGTGTTGCAGTACCTCGCCAGGATATGAAACCTCCTCGATTGATAATGCTCGGAATTAAGACTTCTTTGATGCATATTTATGTCATTCGCATCGATCGTAGCAGACATGCGACGAACTCCCAGATGATCCGCGGCTCGACGTGGATGCTGGACTGCCTCTAGAAGGTATCTTTCGATAAACGTGATCCTAAGTACTACGCTAAAGGCGATCTTGTCCCAAGGCGGAGAAGGAGCTCGCCTTTTCTCCTGACGTCCCCTCGACAAGCTGCAGTCTAGTCATTAGGATTCCTTGGCATCAGATCCTACTCGGTGTCGTTCAGGTTGCTTTACATACGCCAAGCACAACAACCCCAGGACGGAAAGCTACTTCTACGTGAACGGTCATCGGATGAGGTCTAAAGCTTATAATAACTCCACCGCACTACATTCTGTATGCTCTATGCAGCAACACTTGGCACCTATCTACACTTCAAACCATGGCCATGCACTGTACGATCTCGTACAAGTGACACGGTTGATAAGCGGAAATCGAGACCATCAGCCGTGTGACACGTTACGAGGCAAGATATCGGCCTTGCAGCACATCGTCCTCAAAGAATATTGAATGTAACCATCATGGATCGTCGCCAAATTCGAAGGATCAAGGGACTGGACATGAGCAAAATGTCACACTCGAGGACGTGATTGGAATTTGCGGAAGAGTCCTTCTTCTGTCTGTTTCCTCGCTGGTATAATGATCCGCTCGCGTGGCAGCACCAGCCTCAATCTGTCAAAGACTTCACGCGTGGGCTTTGCGCGCCCTCAAAAATATGGAAGGACTACAAAAACGACTATCAGATATGAAAGCCTATGCTTCGAGAGTGATCGAAGATCTTACATATACTTGACACACACGCCAAAGCATGTGTTGAAGTCTTCGATATGCTTGTTTTGATGCTTTAGTCCCAGATGTAACCTCGTCGCTTACTCTTTCGCCCGGCGTAACTTACTTGAATGTCACCAGGCTTTCCTCTCATGAGATCTCGTTGACATGAATCCTACCACATAGCTCCAGGATTCGAAATACCTATGTGCCTCACTTTCCATCACGGCATAGGCTCTCGTCCGCGGACTTGTATACCATGCTTCACGATAGGTTGGATATGCCACTTGGCATCACATTGGTGGCTCCTCCTGTCCATCTATTCGCTCATTGAAATCCACCTGATGGCCGTTTGACCAGAGCGAGACTTTCCACTTCGAATCCTTCTCGATTCTTATGCTCAAAGCAGGAAGCGCAGTATCGTGCCTCGGTCGACACCACGGCGATATCATTTAGACCATGGGTCAGGCACATATAAAAGCCATCATCTCAAGAGCTCTGTTCTGTATTCTCATCCACAGCTCATCTCGACAATTGACTTGCATTCAAACACTTCATCACTCTACTCATACATTGGACTCTATACAAAATGTTCTTCAACAAGCTCGCAGCCGCCACGGCAGTTTTCGCTCTCTTGCCTCAAGCTCTTGGAGCGTTGCCTTCCTATTGCAGTGTGAGCAAAGTCGACAAGTATGAGGACACTTGGTATGACGACCAGAGCGCCAGTAAGTCGATAGCTATCCAACATCACAAAATCTCATGCTGAAATGTGTTCAGCCTGCCAGGCCGCCGGTGTCGCCACCCACTGCTGTTCTACCTTTGTCGGTGGCGGACTCGCCACCTGCTCGCCATCTTTCAGCTCGGGAGAAGTCAGTGATCTCGAGAACGTCCTCGCCCAGCAGATCAGGAAGACCGGACAATTTGACGTCACGACCGTCGGTCCCTGGACCGCTAGCTACAGTCTATTTGCCGACGATCAGGTCAACCCTGATGTCCTGCAAGAGTTCTTCCATACCATTACCGACTACGTCAACGAGGGTCAGTCGGCCACAGGACCCGTGAGCGACATCTACTTCCAATACTATGCCAACGACGTCGTCAACCAAATTGTCGTGACTTACAACTGTTAAGTGGGGTCAAAAGGATGGGCCTCCTGAGCAGCTGATCATATCTCGCCTCAAAGCTGGCCTTGGAGATTTGTTGGTGGTGGGTTCTCAATCAAAAGAGTTATGAGCTTCACAAAAAACGAGTGTGTTACATTGTCTTTCCTTCATCTCTTCCTCTCCATCATTATTCAACAACTGGGAACAGCGAGGATTTAGTGTATACATAGTCCAAGAATGGCAGCAGACAAATCTATAATATCTACTCAACCTATGAAATTCTGACTCAGAGCCTATTACGAACGTGAGAACGCTGGTAACATAAGCCAGACTCTCTCGATCGACGTCGTACCACAGCACCAGCATACAAGGTAAGAGAAGAGCTACACAGACCTCCCTTCATCTCCCCAATCGAAAGTATCATATGAACCGTAGAGGATCCAGAGCTCGTCTCCCGTCCTCTCCATTCTTACATCTGTATCGGCACCGCCAGCCTTTGACAGAGGAATAGAAAGACCTAAACCAGATGTCCATGGGCTAAGAAATGATTGCATGGAACTCAAATAAGGTCAATGTAAGTCCGCCTTCGTGAACTAGAAAACAACTTTATATAGAGACATCTTTGATGGAAGAAATTCTTAGTTATATTCGATCTGGGTGTTGTTCTCTACACAGAAGGATATCCTTTCCTTGTTGATACTTCTTAAAGCGGATAGAACCACCACATACCATCACTGTCCATTCTGTCTCTTGTACTATCAAAGGCAGGGCTGTTGATTCTGAACCTCTTGGGAAAGAGCTTTGCTGATTACGAGTTGGATAAAGTGGTTGATGTGCCTGCGTCAAAGTCTGCGTTGAAAACGCACAATCGGGTTTAGCTAGCTGATATTGCATTGCCATATGAGGTGTAGAGAATCATAGTATCTAGAGTTTGTTTCTCGAATATTGAGTCACGAGAACCAGGGACTGTCGAACCCGAAATCAGCAGAAAAGGAGACTGAATCTGGGCGTGCATGAAAGTTCTACGCAGAAACCTGCAGCAGTCCCGACGCCTGCAAGATATGCAGCGACGCAGGAGGTTTCCGACATTGCATACTCAAGATGATTTGGCAAGCCAATCAACACCAGCCTGAGCGATCTGCAGATCTTGATCGGGGCTACCACCACTGACACCAATAGCACCGAGCAAGAAATCATCCTTGTACAAAGGAAGACTACCGCCAAAGACGACCAGACCACCGTTGGACTCTTGGATACCTATATCGCATGACAGACGTGAGCTACGCACGCAACATTACAACCTGTTATCAAGTGGTTCCCACTCACCATAAAACGGAGCACCGGGTTGTGCCAGATCATATACCACACCACTGGGTAGACCATTGAACATGACGGTCGTACGAGCTTTCTTGATGCTCAAGTCAATGCTTCCGGGGTATGCATTGTCCATGCGCATGAAAGCGACGAGTAGACCTGAAGGATCGACAATGGCAACGTTCTGGGGTACAATATCTTCTGCAGCTTTTACTGCTGCAGAAAGGATTCCTTGTGCTTGTGCATGCGAAATGCAGTGACGCTACATATAAACGATTCAAGGTTAGCAAAATTGGTGTTCAGAAACGTGAATGTCGACGAATCGGAGTGTATGTAGGGGACAGGGGGTGCATGCATGTATAGACTAACTTGTGCAGGTGTGCTGCCAATTCTGTTCGTGGAGGCTTTGTCACCGTTTATTGAACTCATGATGTGTTGCCTTGAAAACGGTCGGAAGGTATAGATTGTCTAGAGATTATGGTATTTGGTTTTCGCAGGCTATCTACCTCCCGAGATTCTGGATACTGATTGATATACAGACAAGGCATGAAGTGGGGTCAAGCTCAAATCAAAGACGAGCTAGGGAGTCGTGTATCCTCGGTCTGATTCTGGGTGCGAACGGAGAGTCCAACCAAACAACTTTGGTGTTAAGCTTAACTTTTGCCGTCGTTCCGGTCCAGCATGATCAGAGCCATCTTGCGATCCGTCTTTTGCATGAAAATTGGTGGCTGGCTGTATCAAGATGTCTTTGAAATGAACCGTCTCCCAAGTTCAGCCACTATTGACATGAATTGTAGAAGTCTTGGTAAAATTCAAGGTAGCAGTGGGCCCGAAGTACCGGGTCAACGGGTCTCTGAAGGGCTAGACCAACGTCTTTCTAGTCCCCACCCTGCGCCTTCGAGCTGGATCCAATAATATAAGATGCAGATCACTCATGAACTAATGACCAGACCTTCAGCCCTGAGCCTCATGTCCGTATGCACGGTTCTCGGGGCTTCAGCAACCACAGCATGATGGTGCTGCCGTGTTACTCTCCCGTTCTTGATCTTTCTCTGAGCATTCCATAGAAGCATAGCGCAATAGAGACGAAATTGAAGATCTTCTGATGACCTTCATAGGATAATGCTTTTTTCTGACATCTGACATGGAAGGTTAATAATCCTTCACTGGGCGATTTTAATGCGACGTTTGTCCATAGATAGGAATGATATTTTGTTTCAAGATTATCATAAAATATGCCGAATACCTGTATAACAAATGACAGAGAGATTTGATGTGGAAAAAACTAATGCCTGTCTGGTTCAGGCCGTGGGTATAATATGAACAGGAAGAGAAGTTGTTGGGGAGTTGTTCTTTGTGTAAACTGAGCCTACACCGCTCGACCATGGCGATCCATATCGCTCAATGGGATCTGAGACTCGCTTGACCTGCGATTGATATTGTGCTTCTGAAAAGTGGCACCAAATTCGCTATGTGGAGTGTCCTTGCCCATCTCGATATCCTCGGAATGGTTCTCGCTATCCGAGTCACCGGAGAAGATCTGCACTTCGGTCTGGCGATGGATTCCTTTTATGTCGTCTCTGTCTCGAGCATTATCAAGTTGTGAATGAACGATGTGGGCGCTGTTCGTACGACCGTTCACGTCGTGACCATCAAAGGTGCGCTGATGGGTTGACTTGACACCATACGACAGCCCACTACGCCCAGATGTGTTTTGATTGATGTCGATTTCGGAACGTGTAGCGACCTTGATAATCAAGTCGGCCATAGACATCTCAATGTGTAGCTTGACCATGTATGCGACTGGATGGAATTGAATGTAGACGACTTGGTTGGGGAGTGCCATGAGACCAAGGAGCATGACCTATACAGTATCAGAGGAGAGAAGTACCAGTATTGGTGGTGATGGTCAATACTCACGTCCATGCAGACTGACAATGTGCCGAGCTTGATATAGAATCCGACAAGAGGCTTGTACTTGTGAAGACCGTGGTGCTTGACCAGACGAGCATCAACAACATGGATGAAGTACCAATTTAGGCCTGCATCAACAAGACAGATGAGAATTTTTGAGACTCTGTCCCAGTACTTGTTGATGACAACGAAACTGTGATACCGTCAGCTCCGAATCCAATGTTCTACGGTTCAGAATCACTTACGTCGGGCTTGGAGGCACAGCCATGTGTGCGGGTATCCAGATGCACATGACCATAATGTTCACGATCGAGATGAAAATGGCTGTGGCCCATTTCAGCTTGGTGGCTGTCTCTCTTCGCTCTGCAATGATTGCAATTCTGTTGATGATGATCTGTAGCAATAGTTGCACCTCGAAGACA
The DNA here is from genome assembly GCA_026013035.2 of Dothideomycetes sp. NU30. Classification (NCBI taxonomy): domain Eukaryota; kingdom Fungi; phylum Ascomycota; class Dothideomycetes; species Dothideomycetes sp. NU30. The sequence continues at coordinate 12,547 of BSBH01000082.1, read as the reverse complement.
TAACAGAAGAGAATGAAGAAGAGAACGACAGGCCTAATTCATGGCATTAGCAGAGGTTACAATGTGAAAGATAGAAGGACAGTCTTACGTAGCTTCGAGGACACCATTGAGGAACAGCCATCCGAGGATACCGATCAAGAGATTGGCAAGAATCTCGCCCCATAGCATGTACACGAACGTACTGCGTAAGGGAGATCGATTTCTTGTGGTCTGTTTGTAGGCTCTCCATGCTGTCAAGACGCCAAAGCTATAAGACGGTCAGAGATATGAGGCCGCCTTCGACATTGACTTCTGCTTACCCGAGTGTGAAACCTGCCGCCGCTGCCGCCAGTTGCAGATCGCCAGAAGAAGTAGGCATCTTTGATGTTTACAGGTGACAAGCAAAGACAAAACAGATATCAAGAAAGAGCGGAGACGAAGGATGAATTAAAGCCTGAGCGGATATCGAGGGACATGCAGGAGAAAATTGCAGAGGTGTGCTGGAATCCTGCATCTGCACATTGATCTTTCGTGTGCAGGGATCATCGCGATATGACTGATGAACGAAAAGACAGTCCCTTTTCCATTGCTGATTGTCTAACCAAAGAGAGCATGGTCATAGGCTCCACCGACTAAACGATGGGGCTTCGGATGACAGGGCCATAAACAGTCATACTGGTCCATGCAAACGGAACAGATCGGTCAAGGGGTGATTGAGGAAACATCTCGGGGACTGTTTCAAGACGTAGAGATGAATGCTAACCAAAAGTGAAGTAGCTTCACGACCGTTGAAGTGACATGGCTTCTTCACTTACCGGCCGCCACGCATAGCTTCTTGTGCATTGAGCCACTCATCAACTTGGAGTTCGTGCTACCAATGACTCGAGATTTGATGTGCTCGTTCGCGTATGTGAAGAACCTTTCTAGACTGGCCCTTGATATGAACATTTCTTTCCAATCTTCAAAGTCCTCACCAGGCAAAGAACTGTCGCTTTGAGTGATGATACTCGACCCTGGACCGTGGCGTGACAGTCACGGCAACCAATGTCGTGGCATTATAACGAGCCATTCGTGAGAATCTCGTCGTGCTCTGGTCATATTTCGATTACATGGTATGTTGTTGAAATTGAGCCCTTGTGAGAATCCATGCAGACTGAACAGGGAAAAGATCTTATTGTGGGGTTGAAGATCTTGGCACTTGACCTTGATGTTCCAAGCTTCGCCCTTCTTCCGCTTTTGACCCTTACAACATTTGAGACAGAGAGGGACATTGCTTCTTAGTAAAAACACAAGAATCGATCTCAGGGCAAAGGAGGCTGCATCATGTTCTTGAGCTCTCGGCATTTGCCCGGAGCACTAGCGGTGGATATTTGACTCGTGATTCAGTTGAGTTTTTCGACTCGTGACTCTTAAACACGCCATCAAACACCAGTGGCCCTCTTTGCGGCTGGTGATCTTCGGCTTTTTCGCTATGCTGACTTGTAGCCAAGGTCGAATCTCGGCCAAAGCTCGAGGGCGTGCCATTATTGCTCGTGATGGCAAAAATGAGGATGCTTGGAGTCGGCCTGCAGATCGTAGATCCTCGATGTTCACAATATAGTTCCAGCCGACTTTAGGGTGCTTCAGGTTCGGGGTCATGGAACTCCAGGCAGGGATCTTCACTTGACAAAAAAGTACATGTGGAGGTTTGGAGAATCATTGCCCTGTGCAAAATCTGCCAAGGCTTCTTGAATCCATCACTGGGGCTATGCCACAATCTCCTAGACCTCGAGATTTCGCTGGTTGGGCCGCAAAACATGTCGCTGTCGATTCCATGATGCAAGGTTCTTTGACACTGTTTCAATGATACCGCTCAACATGTACTCTGGCAAACCTCCTATGACGAATCAAGCACACAAAAGCATGTTTCGGTTCTTGCATCTGCTCAAGTCCCATATGAATCTGCCGAAAGGCTACTGGCCCAACGACACTGCCTTCTCCGTGGCTTGACTCGCACGGGACAATTTCCGAAAATATAGCTTGCGTGTATGAGTAGTTCACTGGGCTGATAGACTGGATCCGTTCCTTTTTGGCATGCTGATGAATGCCATCAAATTATGCACGGAGATTCACTATTACAACCAAAGCGTTCTGCTCGTGAATGTCTTGGTATGTGTTCACTCGGTCGAACTAGCTCCTTAGTAGAGCAAGAACACTATTGACTCGATCTGAAGAGCCTCAGACTCCACGTGTGGATCTTCATTATGTCTGAGGGGACTTCCTCGATTGTGTCATTCAGGAAGTGACCTTCCGTTAATAAACCGCTCCGTCAACACGGAAAGAAACAATCAAGACTCGAGAGGCAACGGAGCTGACTCAATAATAATGGATCTTACATCCGCACAAACAATATTGCTACGTCGTCGAAAATGGGATGCCGAGTTAATGACTCTGATAAACGTGTGCACCATACGTATGAGTCACTCTCGCTCACCATATCTACGGGAGAGGAAATATATACTAACGTGAAAGTCGTCTGGGTGATACTGTCTGGAACATCGAGGACCAGCGACTACGAGAATCGAGACAGATGAGAAGTCCAGCACTTCAGACACCTGGTAGATCGCATGGTATAACAACACTGACTCGATGAGCAGCGCCACGGCAGCTTCAATAGCGTGTGAGGCACATTCATGAGTTGTCAGAACAGTAGTGGCAATGATAGCAACACACGTTAGAGCCCCTAGCAACCCCATCCATGCAAGCCAGGTCTTCCAATCTGCGACATATGACCAGATACAGCCCGCCCGTAAGCTGTTTTCTTTCCTCGCACCGAATCCGAGTGTGATCAACAGGGAAGAACTCACGAACCGCCTATGCTACAACACATCATGTCCTGGTAGCCTGGTTCTCTACCTCCCTAAGGCAGAACAGTTGATCAACTACCAGTCCGAATGATCGTGTTCCTCTCCATCATTCATTCCCGGATACCGAACTAACCTCGACGCCGAAAAGCTCATCTGCACGTATACGACCGTCGTAAGAAGGAAACAATAGGCTTCTAAGGAATCCTACACTAGACTTAGTTTCTATGTTATGCGGACTCCTCTCAATGGAACCACTCGTCTTGAAACTGAAACCATCTTACCCGGACGGTTATCCCTCTTCTCAATCGGTCTCGAAAGACATAAAAGATGCCTTTCACGACACTAATGTTCCATCACCCAAAACAACACCACTGAAAAGCTCACATGATACGATGACCGAAAATGAGAAACTAGAAATCATATCGAGGTGCACTGAGTGCTTGTTCTCAGAGGTCGGGGTCGCTTCTCCGCCATGGACTCTTGACAATTTCTTTCCACAATAGCCTAAGTTTATGGTCTTTTCGAGATAATTATCTTTGCGAAGAACAGGCGATACAAGTCTCTACCTCCCAGACTATTCACAGACTGGGTGAGGCGTGCGACCGTGATGAGCTTGTTTCCCAAGGAGTAAGCAACAAGATAACATGCTGCGGACGTCACAGCAGTTTCCATCATATGAAAATTTGAACTAGACGCCGGGATTACTTCGCTGGGAATTTCAGTGGCTTGATCAGAAAGATCTGGATAGACTACTTTGAAACCATCGCATGTCCTAGTAACGATATTCTGGAGTGGACAGCGTAATCGAAATGTTGATGCTCATCTGGAACAAGATGATTATTCTTTATATATGTAGTAATCAGCAACTTAAGCACATACGGCCACAGTCAGCTGAAAACTGGGCATCCCGTCCGCTCTGCCATACATAAGCAGTTGAACGGCAGATTAGTACTACGGTGGGTGACCACGTGGGAATCCCTGCTGCTGTATGTGTTTTCTTTTGCTCTATCATGGACCTCATCACCTTATCTTGTTGTTCCTTGCCCAAAGTATCCGATTGAGTTCGATGGACTTCCTTGATGACGGCAGCGATGCTCACACGGCAAGGCCAATACTCAAGTCGATGAAGGAAAACTACTGTAAGCACGCCTCGAATAAATTCTGCCCTGCTCTACCTGACAATGTGACTGGGCAGAGATTCATATCACGTCCTCAGCGGTGTTAAATGGGATTGAGCTGTTGCCGATTGTGATTCGAATACTGCTGGTGTTGAAGCAGGCGCTACTGGGATTGCACCCGAGACTGCAGACTGAGTCCCATGCGCTACCGATCGTGTTTCCTGACAGGCTCTGATGGTTGATAAGTCGGAGGCGGCATCTTCATACGCTCCTTATTTGCGTATTGGCTTGGTCTGAAAAGCGGGTTATTCTCTCTTGGTACAACCACCTGAATGGGACCCGAATGTCCTTGATGAGTGAGTCTGGTCTTGCAATTTGAACACTGATGATCAGTGTCCTCGAACATGCCGGTCAAATGTGGTACACAGACGCAACAAGGTGCGATGAAACAATATAAGACTGCTGCTAGACTATTCACCCGAGAGATCAGCTTTCTGTGTGTCTTCAGGTGGAAATGGAGAGTATGGTGAGTACGCACCATGTAGTATCTGAAGCTTCATGGCTAACTATGGTCCTTGTTCTCTGTTGACAACGTGGGCAGTCGATCCACTCGGGCTTCTGGCCCAATCGTTCTAGAGGAACTACGTAGTTCTGACTCATTTGTGCTGGAGTCGATTGCACCGTCTGTCTCTCTGGGAATGTAGCCATTGGCTCAGGTCTTCTTGGTTCGATGTTGTCAGACATGATGAAAGGTAGATGTGCGAGGCTCGTGACTAGTATAATCTGAAGAGACCTGATTTCTATGGTAGATGAGGCTCGATTTTCTCTTCGTGTTTGTATCCAGGAGAAAGTGGTCAAGTTGAGAGTCAGATTGCGATTTGGCGATACTTGACTTTGCTTTGAAGTAGTCAAGACTAGCTTATGCCATGGTTATTTAAGTCTCTCGATGGAACTCTTTCTTGCTCATGTGAGGCTGTTGTATCTGCGGCGCAGCTATGCATCTCAGCCTTGTAGGAATTCTGAATCCTTCATGATGAGGCTGTGCGTGCGATTTACAGTATTCCTACCCCACGTTAATTGACTATGCCACTACAAGACTTTAGAATGTTCGAAGCAAGCAAGACGGTCATTGACAAGGCTCAAAATAGTACCTCTTCATATAAGCCGAGGGCTTGGACTTCTTGGCTGCATATAGTAAGCATATATCTAATCGACAGACTTGGCTGCACTTGTTCATGTATTCTGTCCAATCAGCTAAAAGCTTGACATTAATCGTACAAGGTAAAGGAAATCTTCCGAGAATCGTCAATTGTATCTTCTAGCCTCAAATCCTGTCTAATTACTGAAAGAAATAACGCCTGTACTATAACGAGTGACTAAATGGGATAAAAACAATGCCCTAACATCCAATGAGTGACTTGGTGAGATGAAATGAATGCTCCAACAACTGCTGCTCCACAACCATCGATCCAAATATCCCGCCATAATCTCCCTATCCTTCATGCCGTTCGTCAGTAAAGATTGTGTTAGTGCTCGGTGGAATTCCCAGCCCAGGCATATGTGTCAAAGACAGCTGTCAAGCCTATTTTTGCGTTGGTGTTGTGTGCTGAACTGAGCAGTCTATACCACAAGGCAGGCACGAGGTGCGGGAAATGCTCAGGGATTCATTTCAGGTTGGCCTGAGGGGCGTTTCGCCCGCCTTGACCGATCAACTGCACGGGGAGTTGCCAGTCTGTTAGGGACGTTCCAGCAGCAGGAATCTCTTCCGCCTTCACGTCGTCAACCTGGCGATAAGAGAGACTGTCGGGAGCATCCCTCCATGCAGGTCCAAAGCGCGAGTCTACCAGGTAGATGTTGGCCACATCGCGGTTAGCCAGCAACAGGGGGAACTAAGTCGCAGTAAGTCCTCTGATCAAGTGTTCTTTCATGACTTGCACCTACTTCATCACTGTTGAAAATCGAGAGATCTTGACGACCCTGTGCATCTGCTCGTCCCATTGCTTCAGACCAGAGCGGGGGGGTCGTCGTGGGCTCGATATCGGAAGGGGGATATTCCCTGGCTGGGTATAGGAGGAATACATCTCCTTTAGCTTTCATGGCGAATACCGCAGAGGTTGCTTGGAACCAGCGCTGCTGCAACTTCTCTCGAGAATCGGCCGGAACAGCGTCAGAGTCCTTTTCACCCTTTTGGATCGCAACTATCTCTTTGGTTGGTTCCTTCAAGGGATGGAAGATGTTTTCGTCGTAGCCGCCATAGAATGTACCAACGTTGACCATGTCATCCTTCACGGCGACAATCTCCTTTGCAGCCGTTGATGCGCCATCTGAATATCGTCGTGTTAGTTCCACTTCCCAGCCAGACCTTTAATGAACGATTACTCACCAATATAGAAGATTCCCTTGTCTTCCTGAATAGGGTTCACAATATATTCTGCGATCCTGTCGTACAGCGCCGCATTCTCCTGTTGTGCCAACGCTACGTTATCCTTTGGAATGGTGTACTTGCCGAGACCTTCGACAATCTGGTTGATCACTTCCGGCGAAGGCTCAGTATAGCCAGCGCAGCCACCGACACGCTTACAGATCGCGCCGACAGGGTTTGTGAGCTCATCTGGGTCAGCAGGCTTAAAGACCTGGTCGGGCTCGTCGCTGGGCTTGTTCTGTGGCTGATTTTCCTCATCGGGACGCACGGCCGGACTGTGATCAGAGTCAACGATACTGATAAGACAGGCCAAGGCCAGTGACTCTGGATAAACTATCAAGGGGAGGTAGTCTTACATGCGATCGGGCGTGTTTGGATCAGGCTGGTTGAAATTGGTCTCAGGACTTTCATTGGGCCTGTTCGGGTTGACGAGAGGCTCTGGCTCATCTGGACGTGGTTTAACACCTCCTGGAGGTCTGATGGGAGCAGGCTGGAAGATTCCTCCTGCTACTGGGACTGGTAATGCTCGTGACTGTACAGTGACAGCCAGGACGGCCAAGAGTAGCGTTTTAGTGATAAGCATAGTGATTGCGATAGCTTGTCAAGATCCTTGAGATTGAGAAACGAATGCAAACGATTGCGATATGATAGTGGGAAACGATGGTAGTGGCTGCGATGGATGACTGATAACGAGAGATGCGCTTGTTGCTTTGAGATTGATGTCTTTCATGCGTTCCGCAGGCTCCATTATATACCCATTCGAGATTGAGGGTAGCATGACTTGGTCGGTGTGTTTCGTGGTTTGTCGTCTGGATCGTTCAGCATGAAACACGGTCAGAGACTCAGCATCGCTTACGTGCTCTCGTATCACATTCCTATGTTCGCTAATAGTGAGCTCCTTCCAACATTTCGGAGACACCGAACAGAATTTCACAAATTACAACCGCATATCCAAGCGATAGAAAGAGTTTGTGAAGCCAAAGCTCTTGAGGGAAAGCATATGTTGGTGTTGGTTGATGCCAATTTCGTCCTATGATCCTACTAATAATGGTTATTGCATCTATGGCGTTAATGAATCCCCTGTGCAGTGCTCTCGCAGTCTTTATGGTATCGAAACGAGCCTAGGAGTACATATCTCAACAACAACAAGGGCTGCGCTAAATCCTGTGATGGGTTTTACATTCGCTTGACTGAAGCCAAGTAGGATCCTACTTTGGCGCCTGAGCAGTGGACATGGCGAAAAGTCCACTGCTCAGGCGCCAGTAATAAGATCCACTCTCCATTGCTAGAGTTTCTGTGAGGATGAATGCCTTGGCCAACAGATGCTGCCTATACTTTGAATCTGCTTGATGATCGAGCTAGCAATTGATCGACATTCAGTACCTGACAGAAGTGTTTCCCGCGTATGTTCTCGTCTCCGCTGATCACTCATGTTATCTGTCTGAACCACAGATCGATGTCTCGCTGTCTACAACTGGTGTTGGTGGCTAGAATTTCCGAATTTCATTTTCCAAGGTTCTCGTCTATGCAAGCGAACCTTCATTCTGTGACTGGCCAAACGACAGCTCTGGGTCGCGAGCGGACCTTGGCACTGACTGTTGCTTGGTGTGACAGTGTAAGCAGTAGTGATAGAAGGAATAGAGATGCAAATAGCTATAGTAATGGCTGTGGGCAGTGCAGGGGGTCTAGCGTGTTGAGATGAAGATTAATAACACCACTCCATAGATAAATATATTAGTCAAACGTCGAACATAGTAGCAGTAGGATCATAATCAAAGATTTGCAGTGGTCGCGAAATGATAGAGAGCTTCGAGAGGGTGACTAGTAGGTTGGATTCGGTGAGCTGAATTAAATGCCAAGTCTTGCGCGAGTTGGTGTCGCGCAATCTCACGTGACCTTCTACCACCTGAGCTGACTCCGTGGCGACTTCATCTGCCAGAAATAAATGTAGCGAGACTAGCTAACAATCAAAACCGCTTGGCAATGAGCTATCATTAATTAATGAGCTTATGTATTGGCTCTCGCAATAGTTGTTCCTTTGGAAGTTGGTCAGATTTGCGAGCAGCCACAGCTCATCCTTCCTTGCCGCCATGGATCTTATTCAGACAGTATCGATCATTTCGAGAAGGAAGTTGCTTCTACTCTCGCAGCAGGCATACAGCCAAATGAAAGTGGAGAAAGCCGCCTGAGCTCGTGTTCCATTGCTGGTCCAACATGCGCCTATTCAATTTGGACGCTTTTCGGATCCTGAGCTTACCAACTGCAAGCCAGAGACAATCCGTTGAACGACAGTACAGTATACTATGTATAGATCTGAACATGGTCTATACCAAAGGGCAAGCATTCTGAAGCGTATATAAGAAACCTCTTGTTCTGCGGTCAAGTATTATCCAGCTCGACATCTTCTCGCGCTTTGCCTATCGCATCCACGTTCACTCAAACATTTTTCTTTTTACATTCTTTCAATTCTCTTCTACACTTCACTTGATTTGATTTGATCTTATCTTTCAGCTTCAACATCAATTATCACTGTCCAGCTTTGGCCATGTACCAGCCAAGTGCAAAATGGGCGTTGCTTGCTTTTGCTAGTACGTCTCTAGCATTGCCTCAGGGTGTTGGAGGCGAATGGCAGCTCAACGAAACGAGACCTCTCACCAATGACACTGCCATGGAAGGCCCAACATCTACCACTGTCTCTGGTTTTAGCAAGATAACAGAGATCCCGTCTGGTGCCAATACGATTCCACTTAAGCCTTGGACACTTCCAGCTGAAGGCATCGCAACTGTTTGCTCTGGCTCGGTCCCTTTCCAAACCAGTTTCTGTAAGACGGTTAAGGCGAAGTCATGAATCAAAAGCTTATATTGTGGCAGGGATCAAAACTAGCCAGCAGCATTTCATTGGTGGCGAGTGGTTCAAGGGTGACAAGACCAATTGGACCATAAGCTCGGACACGCCAGGCATAGTCTTGCGTGATCCTTTCGTAAGCAATGCTGCGAGCCCTAACAGCGGTGCTGCTCAGATTGAATTCGACATTGTCAATCGAACTCAAAAGAACGTCATAGACCTCACCATCGGAGCGCTCGGTTATGACGAATTCCAGGTACGGTTTTCCCCGAAATATCCATCGGTCCAAGATGTGGCCACCGATATGCGATCTTGTATGTTCACGGCGATATTGAGGACGGCACTGACATCTTGTTGATGTAGCTCTTCCTCTACAACGACAACGGCACGGAAATTCCAGAAGCATATTGGAACACGAAGAAAGAACTTCCTGAGGATGCGCCATCACTATACGAAGAGGATGTTGTTGCTGAGCTAAACATTACTGGTTACGGTGCCTGCGAATTTCCCATCGACTCTAGCTCAACATGCAGCGTTGGCAACATCGAACTGACCTCTTACAACTGGATGGCCTACCGTGTTGACGAGTAAGTTGATTCGCCAGACAAGCAGACCATGGAGGAAAATCATTCTGATCACTTGGCATTAGGTTCTTCCAGACGTGGCTGAAGTCAAGAAATGGCGACTATGGCGACTACGGAATGATGGAAGCTTTCAAGAAAGACTATGGACTGAATACAGACGTCTGCACGGTACAGGAGACCTGTACTTCACTCCAGAAGTGGTAAGTGAAAGCCATTCCATAGCATTGTCCAGCTGCTTCTAATCACATGCCATCTCACCATTCATTGGCATGCGAGAAACTGCGACTTCATTAGATGTATGTGGATGTCATTTTGCTTACTGTTCTACCCTACTAGTTCCAATCAAGCAGACCCGGACTCACCCGACGCCGTGGCAATCTATCTGCTTTACACAGCCATGGTCAACCTGAGCAACTTCCTCCACACAATGTACTCCAACGTTGTCACCAATTCCATCTTCCAAACCAACGAGGTTGCTGGCATAGTGAAGGATTTCTACAAGGATGCAAACGCCGACTGGAAACCTTCAAGTCAAACGCCACCTGCTCTATCACTTGCTGGCGCCATCGTCGGAATGGCATCCTTCTTCATGATGGCAATCCCTGGCGCCGGTCTGGCTGCAGGCTCGGCAACAGCAATTGCTGGTGGTGCCATGGGCATTGCCGGAATGTTCGACCACTCCCCACAAGGCAAGCCCATTGGAGAGATCGACTTTTCTCGCAGTGCAGACCTTGCCCACAACCTCAACGATGTTGTCGGTACCCTCCAATACCAACTGCAGCAGTGGCACATCAGCACCATCTCAAACGGCAAGGACGTCGACAAGATGTTCGAGCGTGGCGCCTTCATCGACCGACAGATGATCCAATTCGACACGGAGCGCACCAGCCAAGCAGCAGCCTGGCTCAACGAATACATCATCATCAAGCTCATCAACCACGCCTGGTGGGTACAGAATGCTTACATCAGCTTCATGCCATACGGCAAGGTGAAGAAGCAAAACGGTTTCTCCACGAAGAGTGACGACTTCCAAGACTTTGATATCGACCAATGCTACAGCAATTTCAAGGGTGTGTACAATGCTACGTCAGCTGTCGTGTGTGACCTCGGCGCGATTTACGTTCCGAGCGGCATTTACCCGGACGGTGGCATGGCGCGCCTGACATGGTACGATCCTTCGAAATACGGTCCTGGTACGTGCTACGGCGATGCGGCCCACGGCCAGACGCATCAATCCCTCGACCTCAGTGCACCCATCCAGGGATTCAACTCCACCCCTTCTTTCGTGAGCGCAGATGGCAACTACACCTTCAACAGCGAAGACGTGATCCGCTCCTCCATCGCCGGCTGGGCCGAACACGGTTTCGGCTACGACTACATCGGATCACTCACGGATCAGGCCGGTGGTCCCGAGTCCAGCAACTCCCTAGAGGCGGTCGCCGGCTACGCAAAAGTGAAGCCCAGTGATGCCGGCATGTTCAACCTGCCCGTTTTGGTCATCGATGACCTCGACAACTGGCCCGATTTCTCGAACCTCGCTGGTTTCGACGGGATTGCCGATCAGCAAAAGGACAAGAACGGGCTCTCTCTCACCGACGAGAAAGTGGTGCCCAAGCAGCTCCACGATCTTTTCACTCAGAACGACGGTAACTTGGAGTTCAAGAAGCGCAAGTGCTAAGTGGAGAGGGCTATTGGAAAGATCGATTTGGTACGGCGATTCGATGCAAAGGACAAGATCTTATTTCCTATCCCGTTTGTTTGTTTTGGGGAATGTCGTTTCAATTGATTTTTATCATTTTTTGTTTTTTCTTTTTTCTTTCTTTTTTCTTTCGCGAGCTCGCTTAATCTGATAGAGTGGGTATCTGGGGTTAAACTTAGAGGCAGATATAACATGACATTGTGGCACTGCATCTTCCTTCCATGCCAAAGTCTCCGTGTCAGCATATAACTCCTTCCTTCATATATATATATATATATATATACAGGTAGTACTATATAACCTCAGTTTCTTTGTTCGTCATTTTAATCATTCTAGATAGGGAACATCTTATCTCTTCTTTTTTTTTTGTTCTTCTTTTTTTTTATTTTACTTTTCGCGTTTCACTTTCCACTTCTTTACATTATCTGGTTTTTGTTCAGATTGAAAGTTCTTCTTCTTCTTCTCTCTCTTCTCTTCTATTCTTTCTTTCCTTCCTTTTCTTCCTTTATGCAAAACGTCCTATGGACACCACAACCTTCTTTCACATTCTATATTGGGGGGGCAATCTACAGGGGTGTATACATAGATGGAAGGTGGAAGTATGGCTGGAAAGGGGGTTAGAAAAAAGAAACAAGGAGGCACTTGTGTAAAAAGGAAGTAAGCAGCTTAGAGGGAATTCGAAGAGGACAACTTCGTCTTCCATCTTTTTTCTACGTTGTGAGTGTTGTTTTTGGTTAATGATAATGATAAACTTTGTCCTGCGTTCATTTTCTCCCGTCCTTTGATAGACATGAGTCCATCCTTTCTTTTCTTTTCAGTTGACCATCTTTTAAGAGTGAATGGTGGTAATTGAAGAACAAAGTAAGAACGTAGGATATATGTTATTTTCTTTTCTCCATCATGCTACTACATGAATGAAGGTGATTCGACTCCTCCCAGTATTTATCTCAGTCCCTGTGACTCGGACTTCAACTCTTCCTCTCTCTCTCTCTCTCTCTCTCTCTCTCTCTCTCTCTCTCTCTCTCTCTCTCTCTCTCTCTCTCTCTCTCTCTCT